>JAKOGI010001268.1:265000-270377 GCA_029747015.1 Carnegiea gigantea | reverse complement strand
CACACACATAAATATGTATGTGTATGTATGAATGTATGTATACATATATATATATATATATATATATATATATATATATATATATATATATATATATATATATATATATATATATATATATATATATATGTACATACATACATACATACATACATATATATATATATATATATATATATATATATATATATATATATATATATATATATATGTACCATGTATACACACACACACACATAACATATATATCTATATATATATATATATATATATATATGTGTGTGTGTGTTGTGTGTGTGTGTGTGTGGTGTGTGTGTGTGTGAGACACACACACGATACATACAACATACATAGATATATATATATAGATATATAGTAGATATATATATATATATATTAGATGATATTATAATATATATGTAGATAATATATATATATAGGCCACATGCACAACACACATGAATTAATCAGATATATATACTATATAATATATATATATATATATATATATATATATAGATAGATTTATTACATACTAGATAGGTGTATGCGGTATGGTACATTATATATATAGATATGATCGAGATAATATACGATGATATATATATATATAGTATATATATGATATATATATAATATATAATAGATATATATATATATATATATATATATGTAAATGTATGTATGTATGTATGTCTAAATATATTTATATGTTTCAGGAGAAACTTACTTGAAGGGTGGTGACGGCCGGATTTGGGTGTGGTTGACACTTCAGTCCATCTTATGCGCTGACATGTCCTCCTTCAACTGCCTGCACATGGGTTGACCTCGGGTGTTTTACTCGAGGAAGGCCCCTCCAATGCTTTAGTTAGTCTCAGGAAGAATTTGAGAAGCAAATATAGAGAATAAAGTGCTGAGGGAGAGCGCGAGAGAGAGAGAGGGGCGGCGAGAGTATCAAGTTTGTCCAAAGTGAAAAGTAAAAGTGAGAGAATGAAGTCCCCTGAAATGAGAAAAGTTAGGGTATTTATAACCTTGATGTTGGCAGTCAAGGGTAGGAGGTTGATTTCTTCATTTAGAATGTCAAAAATCCATTATACCCCTTTAACTTGCTTCCATCACCCTTAGGTCAAGTATGACCTCCTGTTGACTTGGTTGGCACCACACGTCGCCTTTTTATTGGGCGAGTCATCGTTTATCCTAATCATTTAACCCCTCATATTATAACGGAAAGCCTCTCGAGGGGTTCGTATAAGATATGGGGCCGCGTTATGCTTCCTCTCAAAGAGCTAAGAATATGGTGGTAGCCTTCATTTGATGCTAAGCTCACTGGCATATCCATGATGTCCAAGCTCTGATTCCTCTTTATCGGAAGCTTGGAAGATGCAGTGCTCCTGCTATCACGGTATCGACACTTTTGTTGTTGTTTTCCGCTCGTTTTCACCATGTACTTGGAGTTTTCATCATCATTGAAATGTGGAACTTTGCTAACTCGGCTCCGCATGAGCTTTCTGTGCATTATAACTCGTGGGCATCAGTTCTTACCTTTTTCTTCGTTTGATCCTCCGGATTTCATAATCCAACCACGGTTTCACATGAAGGTGTCGTGGCATCTCCTTATTTCATATGCTCGCGTCGTGAGCCCCTAGTTTTTGTTTTCTCCCTCTTTTTCTTCCTTTTTTTTTGGTTTATATTCTTTTTTACATGGAGCTGAATGGAGAGTGGGAGAGGCACCTATCCAATTCGGCTTGAGCTGAATGGAGAGAGAGCTCTCCCCACTCGGCTTGAGCTGAGTGACAGGGCCGTCCCTCTCTGCTCCGCTAAGTCGAGTGGAAGAGGCATCTCACAAGCCTAATAGAGAGAGAGTGACCTCTCCACTTGGTTGAGTTGAGTGGGAGGGCCTTCCCTCTCCACTTGCCTAAGCCAAGCAGGAGAGGCATCTCTCTCATTCGGCTTGAATCGAATGGAGTGAGGACTCTCTCCACTTAGATAAGCCGACTGGGAGAGGCTTTCTCTCCCACTAGGCTTGGCTAAATGGAGAGAGGGCATTCTGCCACTCGATCGGGTCCATCTCGGTCGGGTCCCTCTCGTGGGGCCTGCCCTTGTTTTCATGCTGGCCTTATCAGGGAGATCGCCACAGTCGAATTGAAGACACTCTAACTTTGCATCGTCATGGCTGTATCGGATAGGTCGCCGTGGTCGAATTGAAGATGTCTCTGCGGCCGAATCAAAAAGTACTTACTTGATTTCATCATGGCCGAATCGGAGAGGTTGCCGCGGCTGAATAGAAAACATCGCCACGATCGAATAGAAGGCATCGTCACGGCCGACTCGAAAAGTCTCCGACTTGTCTTTATCATTGCCGAATTGGAGAGGTCGCCACGACCGTATGGAAGACATCATCGTAGCCGAATAGAAGGGTCTTTGACTTGGCCTCATCAAGGTAAAATCGGAGAGGTCTACTCTAGAACCAACTATGGCCGGACGGAGAAACTGATTGTGTAGTCTATTGCAGTTCATCGTTGTCAAATGGAAAAGCCACGTAGAATACTCATTTTCTCATGGCTCACCTTGAGGCCTTGCCCTTGTCATCATAGAGGGAGTCTTGACAACCTAAGCATGTATTAGCCACATACCTACTCCTTAGCCCTTAGGGGCTAAAGCTATGGTGGGGTAAAAGATTGAGTTACACTCATATGGTGAGTCCGGGTATCAACCTAACGAGTTGATTCTTGCATTGACGTATCATTTAACCAAACTATCGTGCTTGGTTAGGCCCCTCTCTTGAGGGAGTAAAACGAGTTCAGATGCAAGGCCGACGTGCTATTGTTTCCATTGCCTATCGCGACATTCATGGGATAAGTCCGGACACCAGCCGAACGAGTTGAACCTTGCATCAGCGTATCATTTAACTAAACCATCGCCCTTGGTTAGACCCCTCGCTTGAGGGGGTAGGAAGAGTTTATATACAAGACCGACGTCCTATCATTCCCATTGCCTATCGCAACATTCATGGGATAAGTCCGGATAGTAGTCAAACGAGTTGAACCTTGCATCAGCGTATCATTTAATCAAACTATCGCGCTTGGTTAGACGTGTCGCTTGAGGGGGTAGGACGAGTTTGGATGCACGGCCAACGTCCTATTGTTCTCATTGCCTATCGCGACATTTATGGAATATGTCCGGATACCAGCCAAACAGTCTGACCCTTGCATCAGTGTATTATTTAACTAAACTATTGCACTTGGTTGGACCCCTCACTTCAGGGGGTAGGATGAGTTCGGATGTAAGGCCAACGTGCCATCGTTCCCATTGCCTATCATGACATTCATGGGCTAAGTTTGAACACCAGCCGAATGAGCTAATCCTTGCATCAGTGTACCTCTCCAATCGAGTTTGTCGATAAGCCTTTATTATTTCATTAGACCTATTGTCTCACTCTAAGAACGTACACTGTGAAACTTGATGACAATAAACTATAATCAGATTCGAGGAAATGAACATTCATAGATGATAAAATTGGGGGCCAACCAAACATAAAACCATCATGCTAATGTGAAACATGCCTTTTTTTTTTATGCAAACACCGAACCACCTTCTATCCACTTCATTTGGAGTATCTTCTAATGTTATTGGGGTGCCATAGCCTTGGTATTTGTACCCCTTCAAGGATTGAGAAGCGACACGTCCTACGGCACACTTCTTTAATGATCATGTGTGGTCCTTCCCAATTGGGCGTAAGCTTTCCTTAGATTGCCCCCTTTCTGGTGGCCTTCATTTTCGGTCTTGTTTGGTCGAGATGTCTCGCCTGTGGGGAGTTCTTCCTTCTTTCTTAAGGGCTTCAAACTTACATAGTAGCATTCCCTTACTATTTTTTGCTCTCTGTATAATTTTCCCATCTTTCTATCATCCAATTCAAACTGAATGAGTAGGAGGTAAGATGTCACCACGACTTTCATGGCATTAAGGGATGATCGTCCCAGGATGACGCTATAGGGATGTCCACCACCAGAAAGTTTGATTTTATGATTCTTGAGTTGTCTTTGTTGCCTACTTGGATAGGTAGTCTCTTGCTTCCAAGGGGATACGTGGCTTGTCCCTCGAACCCCACAGATAGGAGTCTTAATAGCTGCCAAATCTCTTTTATTGCACTGCAACTTCTTGAGGCATTCAAGAGTGGTGACATCAATAGAACTGCCAATATCCACAAGTATTTGGTGAACCATGGCGGTCGCTGTCTTGAGCTATATCACCAAGGCATCGTTGTAAGGGGTTGTAAGAGATGCATGTCGTCTACACCGAATGTCATGGCTGGTCCCATGAGTAGTTTCAACTCTCTGGCTTCCATGACCTAGCTAAGCTTCTGAATCTGAGCTTTTCGGTATCCTGCGTTCAACTCTTTATCATGAATTCCCCCAATAATGGTTGCTATAATCTCCATATTGCAGTCAACATCATCATCTCTCTTTCCTTTTGGGTCATGACAACTACGATCCCCACTTTCTCCTCTTCTCGAGAAGCAGTTGAGTTGTTCTGATCAGCTAAATTATGAAGGGCTCTCTTGAGTTCGCAACACTCAAAAGTAGTGTGCTCATAATCCTCATGGTAATCACAATACTTGTTCTTGTTTTTGAATTTCGCTGGAGTCTCAATGGGCCTTAGACGCCTTAACATGGGGTTACCCTTGATCTCTACGAGAATGTTCCGAGGAGTGGTGTGGAAACATCTGACTCTTTCTTCATCCTTCCGAGGACGCTTGTCTGGCTGAGGACCCTTATCCTCTCTTCTTCTCTTTGTATTCTCTGGTCAGACAAAGTCATTCCCAGCGTATATCTTCGTAGCCTGTATGAAAGCTTCAGCTCTTTTTAGGGCTTCTACTAATGTTGTTACCTTAGTCTCAGTAAGAGGAAATTTGAACCTTTCAGAGAGCAATCCATTGAGGAAATCCGTGTATGCCACCCCATTCTACAAGTCCGGGATCAGGATGGCTTCACAGTTGAACCTCATTACGTACTCCTTCAAGTCTTCTCCTCTAGCTTGCCGAATTTTGGCAAGATGAATGTTAGTGTTCCGCTCTCTTTTGCTCGCTATGAAGTGAACATTAAACAACTCAGCCAATTAGAGAAATGAGGTAATGCTCTCATTAGGGAGTCCATTGAACCATTTCTGCATGATTCCTTTCAATGTGGTAGGAAAGTAACGATAGCAAGTTACGTCATCAACATCCTAAATGTACATCTGTGCCTTTTGGAGATCCAGATGATCGTCAAGGTCGATAGTTTTGTCAAAGGAATTGATTGTGGGCATTCTGACCTTCCTGTGATGCGATGCCTCTATAATTGCCCTACTGAAGAGCGTTGAGAAAGAGGGCCAATGTCCT
>JAKOGI010001268.1:0-260000 GCA_029747015.1 Carnegiea gigantea | reverse complement strand
CTTTCTTTTTATGTGATTCCACAGGAATTCTCTTATACGTGGATACAAAGGTCTATGAATGAAATTTTGATCAATTGGAGGTTTAATAAAAGCAACGAAAGCAAATGCTTGGAGATTGAGACGGAAATTTTTTTTGGGGGGATGGGGGAATGAGTACAGCACCATAGCCTTAGATAATCCTATCTCTCAAGGGATCTGCCATATTATCGTCAGTTGAAATAAACTTCAAATCAATACAAAGAGGAGAAAAGTAAGTGATTGAACCGCACAAAGGTAGGAGAAAACCGTATTTAGCGAGGCAGTCAACTGCGATATTCACTTCACAATGGTTATGATGTACTTAAATAGAAGAAACTTGACAAAAAAGAAGCTTACCATCTTGGGCGGGATTAGAAATTTTCATGATGCATGAATTTCACCCTGGACTGCTTGTATAAGTATATTGTTATCATCCTTAAATACGAGATTATTGTATACAGACTGAATGACCTTCTAGACATCATTCTTCATGGCTATAGCATCTAGAACAATGATGGACATTTCTCCCAGGTTGGATACCCTTGGTGATTAGAATCTTCCTATGAAGTCCCCCCCTCCAAAAAAAAAGTGTTGCTACACCTTGATTAGTCTTGTATCCGTCAAAATTGATTTTGATGAACTCTAGAGGTGCAGGATGCCACTTGATGAATTGTGAAGAAGAGGTGGCAGAAGAATGGGGTTTGAAATGGGGGAATTGACGATCATAAAAAATACATTTAAATCTAGCCTTCCATCTTACCCTTGATTGTTTTGAATTGATAATGGTCCACAATAGGAAAAAATACCGTTGTTGAAAACAACCACATTTCTAGCCTTTAGATACTCTATAGGAATGTAGCAATTTTAGCTATATTAGCATCCCTGGCTATACGGAGGGAGTGTAGTTCCTCCTTGACTGCCATGTAGGGCTTGAAAAATTGCGCTCACTGAGCAAGTCACTACAACCAAATATGTTCTTTGTGTCCATGTTTTTGTACCAATTATTAATTTGCCACAACGTATAAAACTTTTAAAGAAATTGTGGCAAATCTTATGTTGCTGCAAAAATATGGATTTATTGTGACAAGTCTACAAAATTGCCCCAAAATACATATATATTATTATGGCAAATATTTTAATTGCTACAAATTACTAAATGAAAATTGCGCTTACTCTCAATAAAAGAAAAGACCGAAAATTGCACTTCGGAGTTTGGACGGTGTATGAAAATGTTCCACTTGCTTTTCTTATTGTGATAATTTTTATTTATCACTTGCTTTTCTTATTGCGGTAATTTTTATATATTAAGCTATATTATGTTGTCTTCACCTGCTACTCAATTTTGGCAATAGCAAAATCTGCTAAACCATTCTTCCTCTCCCCCCTCTCAAATCTATTAATTGCAGTAAATTATCGCTTCATCATATCAACAATTCTCCGCAGCTGATCCATCCCTGTTGTAAGGTAATTAGTCTCCCTCTTGGTTTGAATTGGAGAATAAACCCTAATATTAATCAAGCCAATTCTATGTGTTTGTGGCTGTCGGGTCAGTTTTCGGCAATTGAATTTGCAACCGATGGTTAGGTCCAGTGTCAATCTTTTCTTCTTCATCAACAAAGTCTTTAATTGAAGGTAAACGTTAATCTCTTCTCCCTTTCTGCAGATTCTGTGACGATGTTTGGAACCCAAATCATTTTTCTCCCTTAAAATTCGACTGCTACTTGAATTTGATCTGCTAGGTGAATTGCTTTGGTATTATATGAATCTTGTTGATTGGAACGCTCATCCCTTTGATTCTTCAAATTTGGTGATGATGTTAGGCGCTTAATCATTATTTCCCCTAAAATTCAATTGCTATTTTGGCCCTGTTTGGCAAAATTAGCGGTTTAAGTAGCGGATAGCGGTTTAGGTAGCGGATAGCTGTTTAGGTAGCGGATAGCGTTTCTAGTTTAGCTGTTAGTGGATAGCTGTTTAGACGAGCAGTTGAATAAAATGTGTTCGCTAAATTTAGCTGTTGGATTAGCTGATTAATGTAAATTGATATAAAAGGATATAGATAATTTTCAAAGATAAAATTTTCAAAGGGTAATTTTTGGTAAAAAAATGTGAAACGCTACTTTTGAATATAAAACGTTGATACTATTAGCTTTTCAAAAACGCTACTTAATACGCTAAACGCTACTTGAAATGTTAGTCAAAACATTATGTTACCGAACACTAAAAATTACGTGATGGGTGTATTGACTTAGTCAAAACGCCAAACGCTACCCAAAACGTTGTTGCCGAACACGCCCTTTAACTTAATGTGCTGGGTGAATTGTTTTGGGTGAATAAGAATCTTACTAATTGGTGGACTTTACTTCATCAATGATACAGACTTCGATTTCTTTCTTAAGTGTTGTTTTCAATTTTTTTTCTCTTTCGCTATTTTTTGGGTTTTTTTTGGGGGGGGGGTGAATAAATGTTGCCATTGGTAGATTAATAGATACACACATTGGTAAATTAATGCTTGATGCTCACATACCTATTTTGTTTTTCTTTCTTATGTATTAAATTAATGGATGGTCATATTGCATTGTTTTTTCCAATCCTGTTTATTTTGTCCAATATAAGTTAGATTGGGGTGAATGAAGTCGTTTTAAGTTGTATATGAGAATTAGGTTGTAGGCTTTCTGATCTGGTTATAGCATGAATGAAGTCATTTTAGTCTGGTTGTGTGAATTTGACTACCTGCTCTCAGATCTAGTTATCACATGTGCGGAACGTATAACTTGATATTCTATGCATGCTAATTTTCAACAGAGGCTAAGACATTAATTAATCCGAAACGAAAAAAGGGAGGGGGGACAAATTGAATGTGTTGAATTTGGTGCCAATGCATTGAAAAGGAATTAAGTGTGGGTTTGGGGACAACTCTTGTTATTTTGGTTTTATAGTTTTTCTAAATTTCGCTAAATTGTAACTATGGCTGACAGTATCCAAAATTTGACTGATAAGCATGTTTATTTAATGTCTTATAGTGAATAACTTAATTGTAATTATTGGTGAAGATCTATTAGTTACACTCTCTTTGTTTCTTTTTTTTTGGTCAATAGAAGTGTTGGGGAACAGAAAATACAAACTATAAATTTCTACAAGACCTGTAAACTATTATTCTCCCTTTTCCCTCTAACCCCATCAACCCCCCTAATCGAAAAAGAAAATAATTTAACAATAAAGGAAGAAAGAAAAAGAAAAGTGAGTTAGGATTATGATTGTTTCTCTTTTAGAAGTCTCAATTCCTACATGGAAGTGATCTACTAAGTTCCATTAATTTGGGTGATAGAAGAATTTTGTTGGTAGAATTATGGATTTTTTTTTCATGAGTCTTATTTTCCTTGTCCTTCTATAGTTGGTTTGTCTATTATCCCTAGGGAGATTAACAAATGATTAACACATAGCAGTAATAATATGAAGAATCTTAAAAGAGGTGGTTCCTACCTTTTCACCATGACAAAAACCTAAATAATGATCCTTTTTTTTCTTTAACCTGAAATGGCGTTTGGTGAGATTTTATACATAATTATCAAAGATCAATCTTTTAATGTTAGGAGCAATAAAGTTGAGAGCATTCAAATCAAAATGATTATAAATTTCTGATTCTTTAAGCCAAGGGATCATAAGTTAATCAAAAGTTGTAACATAACTTTTCCGTTTTAGCCTCAAGATGCCTAATGAGTTCAGTGGAACCTTGATAAGGGGCTTCACGTTAAGAAACTCCACGTTTAGGCCAATAAGGAAATGCATAAGACCATTGTAGGCACTAAAAATATTTACGTGCCAGACCAAAATATAAAAATTAAATTAATTATCTGGGCCAATCTTTTTAATTAATTTAATTAAACCCAAATGACTTCCGAGTCAAAGTCCAAGAAGCGACTTCCAAGTCGAAACCCAATTGACTTCCAAATCAAAGCTCAAGAGACTTCCAAGTTAAAGCCCAAGTAGTGACTCTCAAGTCAAAACCTAAATGACTTCCAAGTGAAAGCCCAAGAGACTTCCAAGTCAAGTCACGATCCAAGCCCGAACGACTTCCAAGTCAAGGCCCGGTCTAAGCCTAAGAGACTCCCAAGCCAATACTCAAGTCAAAGTCTAAATCAAGACCCAATAGATGACTTCCAAGTCAAGTCACAACCCAAGTCCAAATGACTTCCAAGTCAAGACGCGGTCCAAACCAAGTCAAAGTCAAAGTCAAAGTCAAAGTTTAAAGCCTAAGTCGACTCCCAAATCAAAGGTCAAAGCTAAATCGACTTCCAAGTCAATGGTCAAATGATTTCCAAGTCGAGACCGGGTCAAAGCGCGAGGTGACGTTCAAGTCAAAGCCTGGCTCAAGCCTGAGAGACTTCCCAGTCAAAGTCAAAGTTAAAACAAATGATTCCTAAGTCAAATCGATCTAAGGTGAGGCCCAATTGAAGGCCCAAAACGAGGTCAAAACCCATCTTGATTTTCGAGGGGAAGTAGGAAGTTTTCCTATAAAGAGACCCCTAACCCCCTTGATTTAAAGGTTGGAAAACTGAAAGAAATCACAAACACTCAAACATTCACTTTTGAAGGAAGCTAACAAGCGTGCGCGCCATCCTCCCGCGAAAATCAAGTATTCATCTTGATTGAAATTAAGCCTCTAAGGCCCTCTCCCAAGATAAACTCATTCAACCTTATTCAAGGAAATCGAATAAGCAATTACATTCATTGTATTCAGTAAAGATTGTACCATATACAAATTAATACAAAGATTCAATCTTGTACTCAAATTCCTGTCTAATTTTTTTTAGGCTTGAAATTTGTATTTACAAATTTTGGCATGCTCGGTGGGACGTCTCTACCTCTCATCTCTTTCTCCTAAAGATTAAGACTTTCAAGCCTCAAGAACATCTTCTTCAAAGAAGACATGGCAAAAAAGAACGTTGCCTCTCACGCTTCGAAGAAAAAGAGCATAGGATCTCTCCCTCGTGGATCCTACGAAATGGACGTTTCTTCTAGTAGCCAAACTCACACGAGAGAGACAAGGAGCATGGCAAAAATTACTGCACCGATCGCCGCTAAGCAAGCAGTGCCGCACTAATCCAAACTCCAAGGCTTGAGAAAGCAACAAAAGGCGTCATCTTGGATGGATGAAATTCAAAACCTCCAGCTTCAATCTCCAATCTGTGAGGTTGAAGACTACTATAGCAGTAACTTTTCTTCGCCTTCACCAAAAGGGGCGCACTTGTCAGAAACTGAAGCTGAGTCCTCCAAAACGATTGTCATGCCTGCTATGATGACAGGCTTAACCAGTTTAGAAGAGGACATGGCTAACATGAAGGCCATCTTAGAAAAACTCAATAGGGAGAGCCAAGAAAAGGAAGCGCATATCAAGCTTTAAGAGAAAAAAGGATTGCTAAGCTCACCAAGAAGTTAGAAAAGCGATCAGCTCAATCGTCTACAAAAAACTCAGAAACTGACGACTCAGAAAAAGTGTTCATCCACACTGACGCTTCTGACAATGAGAAGCAACCAGAGGAAGGCAGAACGCTTAAAAATGTCAAGTCCTCTGGATCAATGACTATTGAGCAAATCCAAGACTTGATAGCAAATGCAGTTAAGGAGTAACTAGGTGGAGGCCCGTGCAAAACTCACCTATATAGTAAGCCTTACACTAAGAGGGTTGATGCTCTTTGCATGCCCTACAATTATCAACCCCCTAAGTTCCAACAATTTGATGAGAAAGGCGACCCAAAACAGCATGTCGCACACTTTATTGACACATGGAATAATGCTAGGACTATTGACGACCTCAACATGATGCAGTTCGTCCAGACATTAAAAGGTATTGCGTTTAATTGGAATACCGTTCTAGAGTCTGAGTCTATCGACAGTTGGGAATAAATGGAGCAAGAGTTCCTTAACAGGTTCTGTAGCAGTCAGTGCACTATCAGCATAATTGAGCTGACGAACACGAAACAATGGAAAGATGAGCCAGTTCTTGACTACATCAATTGCCAGGGCACACTTAGCCTTGAATGTAAGGATCGACTATCGGAAACTTCTGCTGTTGAAATGTGCACCCAAGGCATTCACTGGGACTTGCTATACATTCTATAAATGAGCAAACCTAGGACCTTCTAAGAATTGGTGACCAAGGAACATGACATGAAGGTGATGATAGCTAGTCATCGTGGAAACTCCTTCTATTCTACTGAATCAAAGAAGGACAAATTTGACATTCAAGAAGAATGTTAAGTTCTCTAAAAATAGGCTAAAGAAGCGATGTCCACCTCCATAAGTTAGCCAATTTGAATTACAGGAAAGCCTAAACTAGAGGATAAGAAGGGCCCATCATTGAAGGATGCGACAAAGAGGCATCCCACACTAAAAGAGCTTTAGGAAAAGAAGTACCCATTTCCTTACTCAGATTTGTCAGGCATGCTGGATGACTTGCTGGAGAAGGGTGTCATTGAATTATCTGAGCCAAAGTGCCTAGAGGAAGCTAGGAGGGCCATCGACCTAAATATTGTTGGTACCATAGGGTGATTGGCCACTCTCTTGAAAAGTGAATTACACTCAAGGAGCGGATCATGCGGTTGGCTAGGGACAGAAGAATCATTCTAGATTTGGATAAAACAACAGAGGGTAGCCACGTCACAGTGTAAAAGGTTGATAAGTCAGATTTTGAAATAGATCTCACTGAAGCACTAGAGGCCTTAGGATAATTCTTCCCAAAAAGTTTCTTTGATAGTGTGGCTGGCAACATAACCTCATGTTTTGAATGTGACAATGACAAAACAAATGAAGAACTGAGTGTCGAGGCGACAAGGCCCTCATCATCCTAGAAGCTTTACCAGTGTGCATGGGTTGGCAACAAATTTTTTACTTACCAGAAGAAATGCGCGAACAAATTGTTGTTTCTATTCGTTAGACAAAGCTATATGCTGACAAGCTAAAGGATGCACCACTTACGCCCAGTCCTGCCCAATGTGCCGGCTGTAACATGTCCATAACATTCACTGATGCTGACTTATTGTTAGGTTCTAAACCACACAATCGTCCGTTGTTTGTTACTGGATATATTTGGGGGCAAATGGTTAATCGAATTCTAGTGAATGGTGGTTTAGCAGTCCACATCATGTCAAACTCTACTATAAACGACTTAGGTATCACCATCAGAGAATTGTCTAAAAGCCGAATGATGATACCAGGCTTCAATTTAAAGGGGCAACGTGCGATTGGCATGATCCGCTTAGAGTTGACCATTGAGGACTCATTGTTAATTTTTCATATGATAGACTCCAAGACTTCATACAAGTTGATGCTTGGACGTCCCTAGTTACATGAACATGGGGTGGTAGCATCAACTTTGCACCAATGTCTCAAGTACTATCACTACAGTGAAAAGAAGATAAATGGTGATATTAAACCTTTTACCATGGCTGAATCACACTCTGCTGATGCAAAGTTCTTTGAGGAAGATGCTGCACCGAAGGAAATTACCCCAACTGGTATAACCTCCATAGGTAAAGGGAGTGTGAAGAATGCTGAATAGACCTGTGTCCCTCCTGAAGAAAGTGGTGATGGCAACATCAAGCCATAACAACCACAGAAAGAAGAAAATGAGCGGGCAATTTCAGTCTCGTCTGTCAAGCAAATCCAGCAGCGCCAGTCTTCAGGTACATTCCTAAGTCCCGTCGCAAGGATGGAGAATTGTCATTTAGTGAATGTACAAATCCTAAAAGCACAACTAAGGTTGAACGCAAGTTTCATGAAGCTAGCTGACACGTTCTCAAAGAAAATGGTGATCAAATCACTTGTTGTGATTGTGATCGTTTTGTACCCTTCCTGCTCATATAGTGGATTGATTGTGCTCGTCACCGTCCGTGGTTTTTTCCCACATTGGGTTTTCACGTAAATCTTGTGTGTCATTGCCTTGTTCTTATTTCGTTCTTTAAATCTCTGAATATCTGTTTTATCCTATCATTTCCGTTATGAGTTTGCTGTAATTCCTAACAGATATGAGCAAGAGTATTTGACTTTTGATTATTCCTGACTATACATGATTGCTTTTTCTTGGGGAGGGGGGATGGTTTATATAGCGTTGGTTTTTTAAGTTCTACCATGTCATGGATATTGTATTAACAAATTATCTATTATAAGCGCTCAGATATACCATGAAAGAGTATGCAACCACATTAGGGTTGGGGAGAGTATTTGAAGGAGACCTTAAGAAGGAATTGATATTTCTCACTAGATTTGCTGAAGGGAGTCTTCCCTTCAAACACCTAGGGGTGTAGATCTCATCTGTAAGATCAAGCAGAATAGATTGCCAACAATTGGCGAATAAGATAGTCTCAAAATAAGTTGTGGGGTAGTAAACATTTCTCTTACACTGGAAGGGTTATGCTGATTAATGCAGTACTAATGGGGTTCATTGGCTTTTGGAGCAGAATTTTCATCTTGCCAAACAAGTTGTTAAGGAGATTGAAGCCATATGTAGCAATTTTTAATGGGGAGGAAAATAAAAATATTTGAGTGTAGGAAATTTTAAATGGGGAGGAAAATAAAATACTTGAGAACCCCTCATGTAGCTTAGAGCCAAGTATGTAAGCCAAAGAAAAATGGTGGATTGAGATTCAAGAATATCTCAGCTTGGAATGAAGTCTTAATTACCAAGCACATTTGGGATGTGTCCAAGAAGACAGAGAACCTGTAGGCAAAATGGGTACACGAGCATTATCCAAAGAATGGTACATGGTGGAATTATTAGCCAACAGAAGATAGATGCTGGTATTAGAACATATTACATAAGGTCAAGGAAAAGTATAGAGAAGGTTTCAAGTCAGACTGGACATGGCTGGACTCAAATACAGGGGAACAGGCTATCAATTGAAATTAGGAGGTAAGTTGGACTAGACCTAGAAAAGCATTGTGTGGAACCAAGGAAATATAGCAAAGCATTCATTTATAGTATGGATGCTGCTGCTGCAAAGTTTACTTACAAGAGATAAGGTACATCAATATAAACCTAAGCTTGATCTCCAATGGCAGTGGCTCTGGCCATGAAGACTTAAATCATCTATTCTTTAGCTGCAAGTGTGCTACAACAATTAGAGAAAAGGTAGTCCAATAGATGCACATAGCACTACAGGGAGACAGCTTACAAAGCATGCATAATTTGTTGCTACAAGGGAAATTGGTGAAGAGGAAGAAAATGATCATATTCATGAGATATGCATATTTATAGTATCACATTTGGATCGAAAGGAACAGTACGTACTTCATGAAGAAGCGTGGAGGTTTAGAGTAGTTAAGTGAGGAGATTAAACAAAATGTCATATACATGTTGGATTACTTAGCTAGAAATAATAGTAAACTAAGTAGGTGGAGGGACTATAGAGTATGAATTGTGAATAACTTTACAGGAAAGTATAGAATTAGATGTGAATTTTGGTTGAGAAGGTAGTGAAAGTTTAGCCTTTTTCTAAAATAAAAAACTTAGCTATTAATCTATATTATAAATATTTTAATTTTTTATATTGATCCATCTACTTTTAATTTTAAAGATGAATATGGATTGGAGTTAGATTAATTGGAAGACTTATACTTGTACGATAAAGGCATAATACATTGTTGTGATTAAGGATTTTCTTGACTTTGCTTTTTCTCATGTTGCCAAAGAGGAAAGAATTAGATGTCTTCACATTAATTGTGATAATTATGGCTATCATAACTGAAAAACAATTCTCATTCACGTGATGAATCATGGAATATTAAGACACTACACAACATGGGAATTTCATAAGGAGAAAAATCTTCTTGAAGAACATATTAATTCAAGCAGTAAGGATGAGAGTAGTGAAGAAGAGCAACAAGATCAGATGAGTTCAGTCATACAAGAGGATGTAGATGAAATGTTTGTTATGATACATGATATTGCAAATGTTAGAGCTTTTGATATACTGGAGCAAGTCAATGATGTGCATGTCATTAACATAAAGGACTATCCTGAATTGCTTAAGAAATTTCGTAGATTAATAAGAGATGCTAAGAAATAGTTGTTTCCTGGTTGTGAACAATTCTCAAACTGAGAGTTTGTGTTACACCTTCTTCGTATAAAATTCCTTTGAGATTGGAGTGATAAATCACTCACAATGATCCTTTAATTGTTAAAGAAGACATTTAATTTTGATGATACTTTTCCGAAAAATGTTGATGAGGCCAAAAGATACACACGTGACCTCCACTTGAGCTATGCGAAGAGCGAGGCATGTAAGAATGATTGCATTATGTATAAGAAAGAGTATGAGAATGCTGAAAAATGTCCTCAATGTCATCATCCCAAATGGAAGGATAAAAGGGAACAAGGTGAAAAAAGTGATGACAACAACGAAAAGAAAACCAGGGGAAAAGACACCTTACAAACATTTGTGTTACTTTCCTCTAATCTCGAGCTGCAAAGACTTTTCATGTCATCTAAAATAGCCTCCCACATGTGATGGCATGAGGAGAAACATCATGATTATGGGATATTACGGCATCCAGCTGACACAAAGACATAGAAGCCATTTGATGAATCTTTCTGTAATTTTGCATCAGATCCTTATGATGTAAGATTTGTTTATGTAGTGACGGATTCACACCATATATAAACATAAACTCAACTTATAGCATGTGACCTGCTTTTCTAGTTCCTTATAACTTCCTCTGTGGATGTGCATGAAAAAGCCGTACATAATATTAAATACGATAATTCCTAGTAAAACTGTACCTAGAACTGATATTGATGTATACTTGCAACCTTTAATCGATGAATTGAAAACTCTATAGGATGTTCAGGGTGACCACTTATGGTGTTTTCAAATCTAAAGATTTCATTCTGCATGCTGTATTGTTATGAACAATTATTGATTTTCCGGCTCATGATATTCTCTGTAGATGGAGCACTAAAGGAGCTTTAGCTTGTTCAATTTGTGATAAAGATACATGGTCACATTATTTGGTTCTTTGGAATAAGAATTGCTACATGGGTTATCAAGATTTTTAAAGTTAGACCACAGATGGAGATATGATAAAAGATCATTTGTTAACAACTTGGAATTGGATCCTCCTCCAAAAATATTATCCCGAGATGATGTGCTTAAGCGAATTCGTGACCACGAGAATATTGCATTTGGAAAGGAGGAAATAAAAATGAAGGAAACCAAACTACAACTAGTTTATTATTGGGAGAAGAAAACATTTTCTTTGAGTTACCTTATTGGATGAAAAACTTGGTCCGCCACAATTTAGATGTAATGCATATTGAGAAAAATATTTGTGAAAGCATTTTAGTTACTCTCATGAATGTGCCAGGAAAAACAAAAGATAACATCAAAAGTCGTTCGGATTTGGAAGAAATGGGAATTAGGAAAGATTTGCATCCAAAAAAAGGGAGGGACAAATAGCAAATTCCAAGAGCTAAATTTACATTAAGTTTGGTTGAGAGAAATGAAGTATGCAAGTTTTTGTATGATTTGAAAGTTCCAGATGATTGTCCCTCTAATATTTGCCGATGCATTAATGTTCCTGAGAGGAAAATAACAGGAACTCTTTTAGCATGATTTTCCAGTTTTCATGCAAGACTTGCTAGCTCTTTCTTAATTTAATCGTGCTTAATGAAATGAAGAGGATGACAACAAACAAGCGTATGGGTTATCTGTTTAATGGGAAAGCCATTAGGTCAAGGAAACATCAAAGTACTCTCCCATGATGAATAGAAACAAGCTCAGCATTAGTTGTTAAAAATTGTGATGGAGTAGAATCCTTTTTAGAGTAAGAAACTACATCTTGTGCAACAGCTTTCTGATTCTTTCTAAGCAAGTAAAAGACTTATTAATAAACTTTGATTCTCTAGGGAGTATGAGAATGGAAATCTTTCATTACAATCTGGTTGTAACAAATGGTTTGAAGATCGGGTAGGTAAGATATTATTCATACATATGAATTAATTAATTCGCATAGGAGTATGTGAGGAAAGAACGAGTTATGAGCTCTTGATGTTGTCACAGTGTCCAACAAAGAGACTTATTCACTACCACGATTACGTGGTGAATGGGCATGTATTTCATACAAAAAGCTTGAGCTAAAAATCTACGCACAAAAATTTTGGAATGACTGGTCAAAGGTGATGTCCAAAGTGGAGGAAAAGATTACTTCGATATGTTGCATGAGATTATTGAATTACAGTACGACCATGAACAAAAAGTTGTTCTTTTCAAGTGTGAGTGGTTTGAAGTTTTTAATGAAAATGTTGGAATCAAAATAGAAGCAAATAGGGTAATGGCAATTAATGTGAAATGCTTTCTCAGCATAGATAAGCCATATGTTTATATGTTCTGGCTTGCCAAGTTAAACAAATTTACTATGTAAAGGATCACATACATAAGGAATGGCGAGTTGTCATAAAAGCTAATCCTTGAAATTTGTGTGGTGTCCCCTATGAAGAAGAAGAAGATGAGAAATCATTTTCGGATGATGATGGGGAAGTTGAGGGAGCATATGTACCATTGGTCAATGATGGCAAAACAACTCTGGTTGGGGATGATGTAGAGCCAGAGATGGTTGATGTAAATTTTATCACCCGAGAGCTACAATGGCATAAAAGAGATGGAAAGCAAAACTAATCTAGATCGTGGTGACTCTGAGTGTAGTGGTGATGACGAGCTACCATTACTTGGAAATGAAGCTAATGAAAGATGTTATTAATGTTGGCTTGCTGCCTCTAATCTGGATATATTTTTTCATTTTTTCATTTTGTATTATGATTGTTTTGTTTAGAGGTGAGTGGTTTTGGTTACCCAATTAAAAACCGGAACTGGAATCGATCAAACAGGTTCTTAACTTTTGGGAACCGGAAGCAGAACCTCAGGTTCCGGTTCTAATTCTAGGATACCCGCCACGCCTACTGTTGACATTTTAGGACATAATAAATTAAACTTTCTTATTTATTTGGAAGGGAGAGGGGATGGTTGATCTTTTCCTTCCCGCATCTTCTATCTTTTCACCTAAAAGAAAGGCAATTTGTTGAGTTTGTATTTTTCTTTTATCTTAGTTATTTGAAAAATATGATTATTCATCATTCAATTGGTAGTAAAAAAAAATTAACTAATATTACAGGAAATTCACTATTTACAAAGTCAATTTTTGTAAGGAAAAAAATCAAATAGAAAAAGAATAGAGAAACAAAAGAAAATATAGTAAAAAATCAAAAAATTATTCATTTTCCTCTCGTTAAAAAGGTTCCAGGTTTCGGTTTCGGATATTTTTTTAGAACCGAAACCAGAACCGATTGGACCAGTTCCCCTTTTTTAGGAACCTAAACTGAAACCATTTGACCGGTTCCTAATAGGTTTCAGGGTGTCGAGAACCTTGCTCACCCCTAGTTTCGGTTATATATAAAGTCCTTTTGATATAAAGTTTATTAAAATCAGACATGTTCACTACATACTTACTGATTAGTTTGTTGTCTTCAGTGCAATTTACATGTACATTGCATTTCAACATAGATTCAGCTTCAAGAGCTCCCTTTTCGTTATCCTTTTTTTCTTTGAGTCATACTTTGTGACTTCTATTAATCCTCAAGCACTTTAGGATATGAACCCATGCTCAATGTGATACTCTGCATCTAAAGAACAGCTGGCAATTATCTTCCACTCTTCTTGATACAACGCATACATCCGTACGCCACCTCCGTTAAGGATTTGTCCCAATACAATGTATTTAATAGTTCTAGAATTCTTTTTCTAGTGTTGTGCAGACTAATTATGTCATATGAGTAGGGCAGCCAACTGGATCTTCCCAACATCTTCGGTCGGCCTCTGGAGATTATAGCCCTTAAGTCGAAGTAGATCGACAAGGTGTGTTACATATAGTCATAATGATGCCAAAAATTAATGTCAATCATTTGATAACTTCTGTTGAGTGCTATTTTTTGGCATTGGAGAGGATGGGAGCCTTTTTTGTTTATTGAAGTGGTTCTTGATCTGGTTTTTAGGTCTGTAAGGTTATTGGCTGTAACCCAATAATGACGTCAGAACACAATAATCTTGCAGACCTAAAAACCAGGACTTCTGTACTTGAGTAGTTTTTACCTAGAAGCCCCTTAAAAATTACTGTTGGAGGGTTATATTAAGTAGGGGAGTCTTTGCAGCAGCCACGCTTCAAATCGAAAGGACATTCGCGTGAGGGGCATGTTAGAGTATAAAACCTATTCTTGGGCCTTCAACTATCAGTTTAAACTTTTGATTGAGTTGGTTGTTGAATAGTTATTTCACTTTGAAGAAACATTGCAATATGTCTAACTTATGTCGCCTCAATGTAGGGGTCATGTACAATGGAAGTATGTTATTATATTCTTTTAATTTGGTTTTTTCATAGGGCATAATTATAAGGCTCTTCAAAATGCCCTAGTTGGCATGCACCCTTGGCGAACAAAGTTTTTTTTTTTTTTGGTTGGGATGTTTCTTCACCTTCATGTGTTTTAAATTCTTAATGTTTATAATTTTCCTTCTCTATAATTGTGGTGTCACGCTTAAGATGAATGATCATAGTGTAACTTAGGAAGAAGGTTCAACTTCGGAAAAACATCACTTGTGTCTTTTTATTTTCTAGAACTTTTTTATTTTGTTCCATTGGTGAAGAATCAGTCTTGGATGCATTGAAATGGTCTAGGAGTTTTTAGCAAAAATTCATTATATGCACTTCTACTTTATACATACAATTTCATATTGATTTCGCCATACGTCTTCTTCCTTTACTTTGTATTTTTATTCTTGGATTATGAACGCCATTTGGGTGTATAAAAGAAGATACTGACAATTTAAAATTATTATACAAATAGACAGTATAAGATGATTTGTGGCAATTTATAATTGCCACAGAGAATAACTGGTAACATATAATATGTAGCAACTATAAGTCGCCAACACGTCAACAAATTATGGCGAATTACTACATGTGGCAAGCCTAGCATTGCTACAAATGAAACAAATGCTATGGGAAATTAATTATTTTTAAGAGCCAAATTACTTTTTAATTGAAAATTTAGTGTGAATAAGTTGGTACATGAAACTCAAGGGATCTTGACTAGTTATGGTAAAATAATTTGTTTCAAGGTGATTAAGACAGGTGGTGATTGAAGTACTTAGAAAACTAGGTTGGTAAGCATTATAGGAGAGAATTTAATTATTTGAGTATAGCTATAAGGAATCAATTCAAAGAAAATGTAAGAAAAGGAGTAATACTAATAAAAATAAGGTGTCAATTTTTAATTTTAGTAAATAAATGATGAAGGGAGGAAGTATCTCCTAATTAAATACAGTACAACCTATTTAAAACCTACAGAGAAACATTCCAGCCTACTGTTTAACGTGGCACGGTCGTGCCGTGCTCAGTTCGGACGCGGGTTTTCCCTAGCAGCTAGGGTTTGCTTTGGCGTGCAGTCTTCTTGGCGGCTAGGGTTCTCTTCTAGGGGGTAAAACCTTAGACTTCTGGACCCTATATAAAGAGGCCTTACCTAGGATCTAAGATCATCCCTGAATCCCTAAACACATTGTGAGGTAGAGAGACTTTAAGAGAGATTACAAGAGAGATTTTAATTCTGCTATTGGATCAAATTATTTGTTGTGATTGTGATCGTTTTGTACTCTTCCTGCTCATATAGTGGATTGATTGTGCTCGTCGTCGTTCGTGGTTTTTTTTCACATTGGGTTTCCATGTAAATCTTGTGTGTTATTGCTTTGTTCTTGTTTCGTTCTTTAAATTTCTGAATATCTGTTTTATCCTATCATTTTCGCTATAAGTTTGCTGTAATTCCTAACAGATGTGAAGAAGAGTATTTGAATTTTGATTATTCCTGACTATACATGATTGCTTTTTCTTGGGGAGGGGGGATGGTTTATATAGCGTTGGTTTTTTAACTTCTACCATGTCATGGAAATTGTATTAACAAATTATCTATTATAAGTGCTCAGATATACCATGAAAGAGTATGCAGCCACGTTAGGGTTGGCGAGAGTATTTGAAGGAGACCTCAAGCAGGAATTGATATTTCTCACTAGATTTGCTGAGGGGAGTCTTCCCTTCAAGCACCTAGGGGCGTAGATCTCATCTGTAAGATCAAGCAGAATAGATTGCCAACAATTGGTGGATAAGATAGTCTCAAAATAAGTTGTGGAGTAGTAAACATTTCTCTTACACTGGAAGGGTTTTGCTGATTAATGCAGTACTAATGGGGTTCATTGGCTTTTGGAGCAGAATTTTCATCCTCCCAAACAAGTTGTTAAGGAGATTGAAGCCATATGTAGCAATTTTTAATGGGGAGGAAAATAAAAATACTTGAGTGTAGGAAATTTTTAATGGGGAGGAAAATAAAATACTTGAGAACCCCTCATGTAGCTTAGAGCCAAGTATGTAAGCGAAAGAAAAATGGTGGATTGAGATTCAAGAATATCTCAGTTTAGAATGAAGTCTTAATTACCAAGCACATTTGGGATGTGGCTAAGAAGAAAGACAACCTGTAGGCAAAATGGGTACACGAGCATTATCCAAAGAATGGTACATGGTGGAATTATTAGCCAACAGGAGATAGATGCTGGTATTAGAACATATTACATAAGGTCAAGGAAAAGTATAGAGAAGGTTTCAAGTCAGACTGGACATGGCTGGACTCAAATACAGGGGAACAGGCTATCAATTGAAATTAGGAGGTAAGTTGGACTAGACCTAGAAAAGCATTGTGTGGAACCAAGGAAATATAGCAAAGCATTCATTTATAGTATGGATGCTGCTGCTGCAAAGTTTACTTACAAGAGATAAGGTACATCAATATAAACCTAAGCTTGATCTCCAATGGCAGTGGCTCTGGCCATGAAGACTTAAATCATCTATTCTTTAGCTGCAAGTGTGCTACAACAATTAGAGAAAAGGTAGTCCAATAGATGCACATAACGCTACAGGGAGACAGCTTACAAAGCATGCATAATTTGTTGCTACAAGGGAAATTGGTGAAGAGGAAGAAAATGATCATATTCATGAGATATGCATATTTATAGTATCACATTTGGATCGAAAGGAACGGTACATACTTCATGAAGAAGCGTGGAGGTTTAGAGTAGTTAAGTGAGGAGATTAAACAAAATGTCATATACATGTTGGATTACTTAGCTAGAAATAATAGCAAACTAAGTAGGTGGAGGGACTATAGAGTATGAATTGTGAATAACTTTACAGGAAAGTATAGAATTAGATGTGAATTTTGGTTGAGAAGGTAGTGAAAGTTTAGCCTTTTTCTAAAATAAAAAACTTAGCTATTAATCTATATTATAAATATTTTAATTTTTTATATTGATCCATCTACTTTTAATTTTAAAGATGAATATGGATTGGAGTTAGATTAATTGGAAGACTTATACTTGTACGATAAAGGCATAATACATTGTTGTGATTAAGGATTTTCTTGACTTTGCTTTTTCTCATGTTGCCAAAGAGGAAAGAATTAGATGTCTTCACATTAATTGTGATAATTATGGCTATCATAACTGAAAAACAATTCTCATTCACGTGATGAATCATGGAATATTAAGACACTACACAACATGGGAATTTCATAAGGAGAAAAATCTTCTTGAAGAACATATTAATTCAAGCAGTAAGGATGAGAGTAGTGAAGAAGAGCAACAAGATCAGATGAGTTCAGTCATACAAGAGGATGTAGATGAAATGTTTGTTATGATACATGATATTGCAAATGTTAGAGCTTTTGATATACTGGAGCAAGTCAATGATGTGCATGTCATTAACATAAAGGACTATCCTGAATTGCTTAAGAAATTTCGTAGATTAATAAGAGATGCTAAGAAATAGTTGTTTCCTGGTTGTGAACAATTCTCAAACTGAGAGTTTGTGTTACACCTTCTTCGTATAAAATTCCTTTGAGATTGGAGTGATAAATCACTCACAATGATCCTTTAATTGTTAAAGAAGACATTTAATTTTGATGATACTTTTCCGAAAAATGTTGATGAGGCCAAAAGATACACACGTGACCTCCACTTGAGCTATGCGAAGAGCGAGGCATGTAAGAATGATTGCATTATGTATAAGAAAGAGTATGAGAATGCTGAAAAATGTCCTCAATGTCATCATCCCAAATGGAAGGATAAAAGGGAACAAGGTGAAAAAAGTGATGACAACAACGAAAAGAAAACCAGGGGAAAAGACACCTTACAAACATTTGTGTTACTTTCCTCTAATCTCGAGCTGCAAAGACTTTTCATGTCATCTAAAATAGCCTCCCACATGTGATGGCATGAGGAGAAACATCATGATTATGGGATATTACGGCATCCAGCTGACACAAAGACATAGAAGCCATTTGATGAATCTTTCTGTAATTTTGCATCAGATCCTTATGATGTAAGATTTGTTTATGTAGTGACGGATTCACACCATATATAAACATAAACTCAACTTATAGCATGTGACCTGCTTTTCTAGTTCCTTATAACTTCCTCTGTGGATGTGCATGAAAAAGCCGTACATAATATTAAATACGATAATTCCTAGTAAAACTGTACCTAGAACTGATATTGATGTATACTTGCAACCTTTAATCGATGAATTGAAAACTCTATAGGATGTTCAGGGTGACCACTTATGGTGTTTTCAAATCTAAAGATTTCATTCTGCATGCTGTATTGTTATGAACAATTATTGATTTTCCGGCTCATGATATTCTCTGTAGATGGAGCACTAAAGGAGCTTTAGCTTGTTCAATTTGTGATAAAGATACATGGTCACATTATTTGGTTCTTTGGAATAAGAATTGCTACATGGGTTATCAAGATTTTTAAAGTTAGACCACAGATGGAGATATGATAAAAGATCATTTGTTAACAACTTGGAATTGGATCCTCCTCCAAAAATATTATCCCGAGATGATGTGCTTAAGCGAATTCGTGACCACGAGAATATTGCATTTGGAAAGGAGGAAATAAAAATGAAGGAAACCAAACTACAACTAGTTTATTATTGGGAGAAGAAAACATTTTCTTTGAGTTACCTTATTGGATGAAAAACTTGGTCCGCCACAATTTAGATGTAATGCATATTGAGAAAAATATTTGTGAAAGCATTTTAGTTACTCTCATGAATGTGCCAGGAAAAACAAAAGATAACATCAAAAGTCGTTCGGATTTGGAAGAAATGGGAATTAGGAAAGATTTGCATCCAAAAAAAGGGAGGGACAAATAGCAAATTCCAAGAGCTAAATTTACATTAAGTTTGGTTGAGAGAAATGAAGTATGCAAGTTTTTGTATGATTTGAAAGTTCCAGATGATTGTCCCTCTAATATTTGCCGATGCATTAATGTTCCTGAGAGGAAAATAACAGGAACTCTTTTAGCATGATTTTCCAGTTTTCATGCAAGACTTGCTAGCTCTTTCTTAATTTAATCGTGCTTAATGAAATGAAGAGGATGACAACAAACAAGCGTATGGGTTATCTGTTTAATGGGAAAGCCATTAGGTCAAGGAAACATCAAAGTACTCTCCCATGATGAATAGAAACAAGCTCAGCATTAGTTGTTAAAAATTGTGATGGAGTAGAATCCTTTTTAGAGTAAGAAACTACATCTTGTGCAACAGCTTTCTGATTCTTTCTAAGCAAGTAAAAGACTTATTAATAAACTTTGATTCTCTAGGGAGTATGAGAATGGAAATCTTTCATTACAATCTGGTTGTAACAAATGGTTTGAAGATCGGGTAGGTAAGATATTATTCATACATATGAATTAATTAATTCGCATAGGAGTATGTGAGGAAAGAACGAGTTATGAGCTCTTGATGTTGTCACAGTGTCCAACAAAGAGACTTATTCACTACCACGATTACGTGGTGAATGGGCATGTATTTCATACAAAAAGCTTGAGCTAAAAATCTACGCACAAAAATTTTGGAATGACTGGTCAAAGGTGATGTCCAAAGTGGAGGAAAAGATTACTTCGATATGTTGCATGAGATTATTGAATTACAGTACGACCATGAACAAAAAGTTGTTCTTTTCAAGTGTGAGTGGTTTGAAGTTTTTAATGAAAATGTTGGAATCAAAATAGAAGCAAATAGGGTAATGGCAATTAATGTGAAATGCTTTCTCAGCATAGATAAGCCATATGTTTATATGTTCTGGCTTGCCAAGTTAAACAAATTTACTATGTAAAGGATCACATACATAAGGAATGGCGAGTTGTCATAAAAGCTAATCCTTGAAATTTGTGTGGTGTCCCCTATGAAGAAGAAGAAGATGAGAAATCATTTTCGGATGATGATGGGGAAGTTGAGGGAGCATATGTACCATTGGTCAATGATGGCAAAACAACTCTGGTTGGGGATGATGTAGAGCCAGAGATGGTTGATGTAAATTTTATCACCCGAGAGCTACAATGGCATAAAAGAGATGGAAAGCAAAACTAATCTAGATCGTGGTGACTCTGAGTGTAGTGGTGATGACGAGCTACCATTACTTGGAAATGAAGCTAATGAAAGATGTTATTAATGTTGGCTTGCTGCCTCTAATCTGGATATATTTTTTCATTTTTTCATTTTGTATTATGATTGTTTTGTTTAGAGGTGAGTGGTTTTGGTTACCCAATTAAAAACCGGAACTGGAATCGATCAAACAGGTTCTTAACTTTTGGGAACCGGAAGCAGAACCTCAGGTTCCGGTTCTAATTCTAGGATACCCGCCACGCCTACTGTTGACATTTTAGGACATAATAAATTAAACTTTCTTATTTATTTGGAAGGGAGAGGGGATGGTTGATCTTTTCCTTCCCGCATCTTCTATCTTTTCACCTAAAAGAAAGGCAATTTGTTGAGTTTGTATTTTTCTTTTATCTTAGTTATTTGAAAAATATGATTATTCATCATTCAATTGGTAGTAAAAAAAAATTAACTAATATTACAGGAAATTCACTATTTACAAAGTCAATTTTTGTAAGGAAAAAAATCAAATAGAAAAAGAATAGAGAAACAAAAGAAAATATAGTAAAAAATCAAAAAATTATTCATTTTCCTCTCGTTAAAAAGGTTCCAGGTTTCGGTTTCGGATATTTTTTTAGAACCGAAACCAGAACCGATTGGACCAGTTCCCCTTTTTTAGGAACCTAAACTGAAACCATTTGACCGGTTCCTAATAGGTTTCAGGGTGTCGAGAACCTTGCTCACCCCTAGTTTCGGTTATATATAAAGTCCTTTTGATATAAAGTTTATTAAAATCAGACATGTTCACTACATACTTACTGATTAGTTTGTTGTCTTCAGTGCAATTTACATGTACATTGCATTTCAACATAGATTCAGCTTCAAGAGCTCCCTTTTCGTTATCCTTTTTTTCTTTGAGTCATACTTTGTGACTTCTATTAATCCTCAAGCACTTTAGGATATGAACCCATGCTCAATGTGATACTCTGCATCTAAAGAACAGCTGGCAATTATCTTCCACTCTTCTTGATACAACGCATACATCCGTACGCCACCTCCGTTAAGGATTTGTCCCAATACAATGTATTTAATAGTTCTAGAATTCTTTTTCTAGTGTTGTGCAGACTAATTATGTCATATGAGTAGGGCAGCCAACTGGATCTTCCCAACATCTTCGGTCGGCCTCTGGAGATTATAGCCCTTAAGTCGAAGTAGATCGACAAGGTGTGTTACATATAGTCATAATGATGCCAAAAATTAATGTCAATCATTTGATAACTTCTGTTGAGTGCTATTTTTTGGCATTGGAGAGGATGGGAGCCTTTTTTGTTTATTGAAGTGGTTCTTGATCTGGTTTTTAGGTCTGTAAGGTTATTGGCTGTAACCCAATAATGACGTCAGAACACAATAATCTTGCAGACCTAAAAACCAGGACTTCTGTACTTGAGTAGTTTTTACCTAGAAGCCCCTTAAAAATTACTGTTGGAGGGTTATATTAAGTAGGGGAGTCTTTGCAGCAGCCACGCTTCAAATCGAAAGGACATTCGCGTGAGGGGCATGTTAGAGTATAAAACCTATTCTTGGGCCTTCAACTATCAGTTTAAACTTTTGATTGAGTTGGTTGTTGAATAGTTATTTCACTTTGAAGAAACATTGCAATATGTCTAACTTATGTCGCCTCAATGTAGGGGTCATGTACAATGGAAGTATGTTATTATATTCTTTTAATTTGGTTTTTTCATAGGGCATAATTATAAGGCTCTTCAAAATGCCCTAGTTGGCATGCACCCTTGGCGAACAAAGTTTTTTTTTTTTTTGGTTGGGATGTTTCTTCACCTTCATGTGTTTTAAATTCTTAATGTTTATAATTTTCCTTCTCTATAATTGTGGTGTCACGCTTAAGATGAATGATCATAGTGTAACTTAGGAAGAAGGTTCAACTTCGGAAAAACATCACTTGTGTCTTTTTATTTTCTAGAACTTTTTTATTTTGTTCCATTGGTGAAGAATCAGTCTTGGATGCATTGAAATGGTCTAGGAGTTTTTAGCAAAAATTCATTATATGCACTTCTACTTTATACATACAATTTCATATTGATTTCGCCATACGTCTTCTTCCTTTACTTTGTATTTTTATTCTTGGATTATGAACGCCATTTGGGTGTATAAAAGAAGATACTGACAATTTAAAATTATTATACAAATAGACAGTATAAGATGATTTGTGGCAATTTATAATTGCCACAGAGAATAACTGGTAACATATAATATGTAGCAACTATAAGTCGCCAACACGTCAACAAATTATGGCGAATTACTACATGTGGCAAGCCTAGCATTGCTACAAATGAAACAAATGCTATGGGAAATTAATTATTTTTAAGAGCCAAATTACTTTTTAATTGAAAATTTAGTGTGAATAAGTTGGTACATGAAACTCAAGGGATCTTGACTAGTTATGGTAAAATAATTTGTTTCAAGGTGATTAAGACAGGTGGTGATTGAAGTACTTAGAAAACTAGGTTGGTAAGCATTATAGGAGAGAATTTAATTATTTGAGTATAGCTATAAGGAATCAATTCAAAGAAAATGTAAGAAAAGGAGTAATACTAATAAAAATAAGGTGTCAATTTTTAATTTTAGTAAATAAATGATGAAGGGAGGAAGTATCTCCTAATTAAATACAGTACAACCTATTTAAAACCTACAGAGAAACATTCCAGCCTACTGTTTAACGTGGCACGGTCGTGCCGTGCTCAGTTCGGACGCGGGTTTTCCCTAGCAGCTAGGGTTTGCTTTGGCGTGCAGTCTTCTTGGCGGCTAGGGTTCTCTTCTAGGGGGTAAAACCTTAGACTTCTGGACCCTATATAAAGAGGCCTTACCTAGGATCTAAGATCATCCCTGAATCCCTAAACACATTGTGAGGTAGAGAGACTTTAAGAGAGATTACAAGAGAGATTTTAATTCTGCTATTGGATCAAATTATTTGTTGTGATTGTGATCGTTTTGTACTCTTCCTGCTCATATAGTGGATTGATTGTGCTCGTCGTCGTTCGTGGTTTTTTTTCACATTGGGTTTCCATGTAAATCTTGTGTGTTATTGCTTTGTTCTTGTTTCGTTCTTTAAATTTCTGAATATCTGTTTTATCCTATCATTTTCGCTATAAGTTTGCTGTAATTCCTAACAGATGTGAAGAAGAGTATTTGAATTTTGATTATTCCTGACTATACATGATTGCTTTTTCTTGGGGAGGGGGGATGGTTTATATAGCGTTGGTTTTTTAACTTCTACCATGTCATGGAAATTGTATTAACAAATTATCTATTATAAGTGCTCAGATATACCATGAAAGAGTATGCAGCCACGTTAGGGTTGGCGAGAGTATTTGAAGGAGACCTCAAGCAGGAATTGATATTTCTCACTAGATTTGCTGAGGGGAGTCTTCCCTTCAAGCACCTAGGGGCGTAGATCTCATCTGTAAGATCAAGCAGAATAGATTGCCAACAATTGGTGGATAAGATAGTCTCAAAATAAGTTGTGGAGTAGTAAACATTTCTCTTACACTGGAAGGGTTTTGCTGATTAATGCAGTACTAATGGGGTTCATTGGCTTTTGGAGCAGAATTTTCATCCTCCCAAACAAGTTGTTAAGGAGATTGAAGCCATATGTAGCAATTTTTAATGGGGAGGAAAATAAAAATACTTGAGTGTAGGAAATTTTTAATGGGGAGGAAAATAAAATACTTGAGAACCCCTCATGTAGCTTAGAGCCAAGTATGTAAGCGAAAGAAAAATGGTGGATTGAGATTCAAGAATATCTCAGTTTAGAATGAAGTCTTAATTACCAAGCACATTTGGGATGTGGCTAAGAAGAAAGACAACCTGTAGGCAAAATGGGTACACGAGCATTATCCAAAGAATGGTACATGGTGGAATTATTAGCCAACAGGAGATAGATGCTGGTATTAGAACATATTACATAAGGTCAAGGAAAAGTATAGAGAAGGTTTCAAGTCAGACTGGACATGGCTGGACTCAAATACAGGGGAACAGGCTATCAATTGAAATTAGGAGGTAAGTTGGACTAGACCTAGAAAAGCATTATGTGGAACCAAGGAAATATAGCAAAGCATTCATTTATAGTATGGATGCTACTGCTGCAAAGTTTACTTACAAGAGATAAGGTACATCAATATAAACCTAAGCTTGATCTCCAATGGCAGTGGCTCTGGCCATGAAGACTTAAATCATCTATTCTTTAGCTGCAAGTGTGCTACAACAATTAGAGAAAAGGTAGTCCAATAGATGCACATAACGCTACAGGGAGACAGCTTACAAAGCATGCATAATTTGTTGCTACAAGGGAAATTGGTGAAGAGGAAGAAAATGATCATATTCATGAGATATGCATATTTATAGTATCACATTTGGATCGAAAGGAACGGTACATACTTCATGAAGAAGCGTGGAGGTTTAGAGTAGTTAAGTGAGGAGATTAAACAAAATGTCATATACATGTTGGATTACTTAGCTAGAAATAATAGCAAACTAAGTAGGTGGAGGGACTATAGAGTATGAATTGTGAATAACTTTACAGGAAAGTATAGAATTAGATGTGAATTTTGGTTGAGAAGGTAGTGAAGGTTTAGCCTTTTTCTAAAATAAAAAACTTAGCTATTAATCTATATTATAAATATTTTAATTTTTTATATTGATCCATCTACTTTTAATTTTAAAGATGAATATGGATTGGAGTTAGATTAATTGGAAGACTTATACTTGCAGGATAAAGGCATAATACATTGTTGTGATTAAGGATTTTCTTGACTTTGCTTTTTCTCATGTTGCCAAAGAGGAAAGAATTAGATGTCTTCACATTAATTGTGATAATTATGGCCATCATAACTGAAAAACAATTCTCATTCACGTGATGAATCATGGAATATTAAGACACTACACAACATGGGAATTTCATAAGGAGAAAAATCTTCTTGAAGAACATATTAATTCATGCAGTAAGGATGAGAGTAGTGAAGAAGAGCAACAAGATCAGATGAGTTCAGTCATACAAGAGGATGTAGATGAAATGTTTGTTATGATACATGATATTGCAAATGTTAGAGCTTTTGATATACTAGAGCAAGTCAATGATGTGCATGGCATTAACATAAAGGACTATCCTGAATTGCTTAAGAAATTTCACAGATTAATAAGAGATGCTAAAAAATAGTTGTTTCCTGGTTGTGAACAATTCTCAAAGTGAGGCTTTGGGTTACACCTTCTTCATATAAAATTCCTTTGAGATTGGAGTGATAAATCACTCACAATGATCCTTTAATTGTTAAAGAAGACATTAATTTTGATGATACTTTTTCGAAAAATGTTGATGAGGCTAAAAGATATACACGTGACCTCCATTTGAGCTATGCGAAGAGCGAGGCTTTTTAGAATGATTGCATTATGTATAGGAAAGAGTACGAGGACGCTGAAAAATGTCCTCAATGTCATCATCCCAAATGGAAGGACAAAAGGGAACAAGGTGAAAAAAGTGATGACAACAATGAAAAGAAAACCAAGGGAAAAGACACCTTACAAACATTTGTGTGACTTTCCTCTCATCTCGAGCTGCAAAGACTTTTCATGTCATCTAAAATAGCCTCCCACATGTGATGGCATGAGGAGAAACATCATGATTATGGGATATTACGGCATCCAGCTGACATAGAGACATAGAAGCCATTTGATGAATCTTTTCGTAATTTTGCATTAGATCCTCATGATGTAAGAATTGTTTATGTAGTGACGGATTCACACCATGTATAAACATAAACTCAACTTATAGCATGTGACCTGTTTTTCTACTTCCATATAACTTTCTCTGTGGATGTGCATGAAAAAGCCATACATAATATTAAATATGATAATTCCTAGTAAAACTGTACCTAGAACTGATATTGATGTATACTTGCAACCTTTAATTGATGAATTGAAAACTCTATAGGATGTTGGGGGTGACCACTTATGGTGTTTTCAAAGCTAAAGATTTCATCCTGCATGCTGCATTGTTATGAACAATTATTGATTTTTCGGCTCATGATATTCTCTGTAGATGGAGCACTAAAGGAGCTTTAGCTTGTTCAATTTGTGATAAAGATACATGGTCACATTATTTGGTTCTTTGGAATAAGAATTGCTACATGGGTCATCAAGATTTTTAAAGTTAGACCACAGATGGAGATATGATAAAAGATCATTTGTTAACACCTTGGAATTGGATCCTCCTACAAAAATATTATCCGGAGATGATGTGCTTAAGCAAATTCGTGACCACGAGAATATTGCATTTGGAAAGGAGGAAATAAAAATGAAGGAAACCAAACTACAACTAGTTTATTATTGGGAGAAGAAAACATTTTCTTTGAGTTACCTTATTGGATGAAAAACTTGGTCCGCCAGAATTTAGATGTAATGCATATCAAGAAAAATATTTGTGAAAGCATTTTAGTTACTCTCAAGAATGTGCCAGGAAAAACAAAAGATAACATCAAAAGTCATTCGGATTTGGAAGAAATGGGAATTAGGAAAGATTTGCATCCAAAAAAAGGGTGGGACAGATAGCAAATTCCAAGAGCTAAATTTACATTAAGTTTGGTTGAGAGAAATGAAGTATGCAAGTTTTTATATGATTTGAAGTTCCAGATGATTATCCCTCTAATATTTGCCGATGCATTAATGTTCCTGAGGGGAAAATAATAGGAACTCTTTTAGCATGATTTTTATGTTTTCATGCAAGACTTGCTAGCTCTTTCTTAATTTAATCGTGCTTAAAGAAATGAAGAGGATGGCAACAAACAAGCGTATGGGTTATCTGTTTTTACAAAAATGGGAAAGCCATTAGGTCAAGGAAACATCAAAGTACTCTCCCATGATGAATAGAAACAAGCTCAGCATTAGTTGTTAAAAATTATGATGGAGTAGAATCCTTTTTAGAGTAAGAAACTACATCTTGTGCAATAGCTTTCTGATTCTTTCTAAGCAAGTAAAAGACTTATTAATAAACTTTGATTCTCTAGGGAGTATGAGAATGGAAATCTTTCATTACAATATGGTTGTAACAAATGGTTTGAAGATCGGGTAGGTAAGATATTATCCATACATATGAATTAATTAATTCGTATAGGAGTACGTGAGGAAAGAGCGAGTTATGAGCTCTTGATTTTGTCACAGTGTCCAACGAAGAGACTTATTCACTACCACGATTACGTGGTGAATGGGCATGTATTTCATACAAAAAGCTTGAGCTAACAATCTACGCACAAAAATTTTGGAGTGGTGGTCAAAGGTGATGTCCAAAGTGGAGGAAAAGATTACTTCGATATGTTGCATGAGATTATTGAATTACAGTACGACCATGAACAAAAAGTTGTTCTTTTCAAGTGTGAGTGGTTTGAAGTTTTCAATGAAAATGTTGGAATCAAAATAGAAGCAAATACGGTAATAGCAGTGATTGTGAAATGCTTTCTCAGCATAGATAAGCCATATGTTCATATGTTCTGGCTTGCCAAGTTAAACAAATTTACTATGTAAAGGATCACACACATAAGGAATGGCGAGTTGTCATAAAAGCTAATCCTTGAAATTTGTGTGATGTCCCCCATGAAGAAGAAGAAGATAAGAAATCATTTTCGGATGATGATGGGGAAGTTGAGGGAGCATATGTACCATTGGTCAATGATGGCACAACAACTTTGGTTGGGGATGATGTAGAGCCAGAGATGGTTGATGTAAATTTTATCACCTAAGAGCTGCAATGGCATAAAAGAGATGGAAAGCAAAACTAATCTAGATCGTGGTGACTCTGAGTGTAGTGGTGATGACGAGCTGCCATTACTTGGAAATGAAGCTAATGAAAAATGTTATTAATGTTGGCTTGCTGCCTCTAATCTGGATATATTTTTTCATTTTCTTATTTTGTATTATGATTGTTTCGTTTAGAGGTGAGTTGTTTTGGTTACCCAATTAAAAGCCGGAACTGGAATCGATCAAACAGGTTCTTAACTTTTGGGAACCGGAACCAGAGCCTCAGGTTCCGGTTCTAATTTTAGGATACCCGCCATGCCTAATGTTGACATTTTAGGACATAATAAATTAAACTTTCTTATTTATTTGGAAGGGAGAGGGGATGGTTGATCTTTTCCTTCCCTCATCTTCTATCTTTTCACCTAAAAGAAAGGCAATTTGTTGAGTTTGTATTTTTCTTTAGTTATTTGAAAAATATGATTATTCATCATTCAATTATTAGTAAAAAAAATTAACTAATATTACAGGAAATTCACTATTTACAATGTCAATTTTTGTAAGGAAAAAAATCAAATAGAAAAAGGATAGCGAAACAAACGAAAATATAGTAAAAAATGAAAAAATTATTCATTTTCCTCTGGTTAAAAAGGTTCCAAGTTTCGGTTCCGGATATTTTTTTAGAACCGGAACCAGAACCGATTGGACCAGTTCCTCTTTTTTAGGAACCTAAACTGAAACCGTTTGACCGGTTCCCAATAGGTTTCAGGGTGTCGAGAACCTTGCTCACCCCTAGTTTCGGTTATATATAAAGTCCTTTTGATATAAAGTTTATTAAAATCAGACATGTTCACTGCATACTTACCGATTAGTTTGTTGTCTTCAGTGCAGTTTACATATACATTGCATTTCAACATAGATTCAGCTTCAAGAGCTCCCTTTTCGTTATCCTTTTTTTCTTTGAGTCATACTTTGTGATTTCTATTAATCCTCAAGCACTTTAGGATATGAACCCATGCTCAATGTGATACTCTGCACCTAAAGAACAATTGGCAATTATCTTCCACTCTTCTTGATGCAATGCATACATCCGTATGCCACCTCCATTAAGGATTTTTCTCAATACAATGTATTTAATAGTTCTAGAATTCTTTTTCTAGTGTTGTGCAGACTAATTATGTCATATGAGAAGGGAAGCCAACTGGATCTTCCCAACATCTTCGGTCGGCCTCTGGAGATTATAGCCCTTAAGTCGAAGTAGATCGACAAGGTGTGTTACATATAGTCATAATGATGCCAAAAATTAATGTCAATCATTTGATAACTTCTATTGAGTGCTATTTTTTGGCACTGGAGAGGATGGGAGCCTTTTTTGTTTATTGAAGTGGTTCTTGATTATGCGCCTGGTTTTTAGGTCTGCAAGGTTATTGGCTGTAACCCAGTAATGACGTCAGAACACAATAATCTTGCAGACCTAAAAACCAGGACTTCTGTACTTGAGTAGTTTTTACCTAGAAGCCCCTTAAAAATTACTGTTGGAGGGTTATATTAAGTAGGGGAGTCTTTGCAGCAGTCATGCTTCAAATCGAAAGGGCATTCGCATGAGGGGCATGTTAGAGTATAAAACCTATTCTTGGACCTTCAACTATCAGTTTAAACTTTTGATTGAGTTGGTTGTTGAATAGTTATTTCACCTTGAAGAAACATTGCAATATGTCTAACTTATGCCGCCTCAATGTAGGGGTCATGTACAATGGAAGTATGTTACTATATTCTTTTAATTTGGTTTTTTCATAGAGCATAATTATAAGGCTCTTCAAAATGCCCTAGTTGGCATGAACCCTTGGCGGACAAAGTTTTTTTTTTTTTGGTTGGGATGTTTCTTCCCCTTCATGTGTTTTAAATTCTTAATATTTATAATTTTTCTTCTCTATAATTGTGGTGTCACACTTAAGATGAATGTTCATAGTGTAACTTAGGAAGAAGGTTCAACTTCGGAAAAACATCACTTGTGTCTTTTTATTTTCTAGAACTTTTTTATTTTGTTCCATTGGTGAAGAATCTGTCTTGGATGCATTGAAATGGTCTAGGAGTTTTTAGCAAAAATTCATTATATGCACTTCTACTTTATACATACAATTTCATATTGATTTCGCCATACGTTATCTTCCTTTACTTTGTATTTTTATTCTTGGATTATGAATGCCATTTGGGTGTATAAAAGAAGATACTGACAATTTAAAATTATTATTACAAATCGATAGTATAAGATGATTTGTGGCAATTTATAATTGCCACAGAGAATAACTGGTAACATATAATGTGTAGCAGCTATAAGTTGCCAATACGTCAACAAACTATGGCAAATTACTATATGTGGCAAGCCTAGCATTGCTACAAATGAAACAAATGCTATGGGAAATTAATATTTGTGGCGAATTGTGACTTGCCACAAGCTAGTGACTTTTGTGGCAAATTGGTATTTGTGACAATTTATGATTTGCTGTAAAAAATCATGTCATTTGTGGCAACTCTTACATTCGCCACAAAAAGTTTTTGTAATGGACTATCTGTGACAACCTTGTGCGAAATTTTTATTTGCCATAAAATGATACTGTAGCAAATTTTCATGATATCACAGCAAAATCTGATGCCACAAAAATTAACCTTTTTTTAATTTTTTTTTTGGGTAGTGAGTGGCAAGCTTTGATAAGATTCTGTATATTACTAACCATGGGACAGTCACAAAAAAATATGATTTGGGCTTTCAATGTCTAGTTGACAATTTGAACAATCAGGGTCAATGGTCATCCTTATGAACTACTATAGTTCAAATCTTACTTACGGCAGTTAATCAAACTTTATAAAATCAAGCATGCGCACTTCATTTGTATATTTAGAACTTACATGCGTTGCAAGGCTTGAGTAGGGTTAATGGCCTCGTCTTAAAAATTTCAAATTGTGCCCATTAATTATCTAGTACGAAGGTAAATAGTGATATGATAACAAGATTTTTGATAGGGAATGTAGATATAAATGAAAACATTTAGTTTACAAAATGCATGTCTTAGTTTTATTATTTAGGTTAGAGTGATTTAAAATAATTGAGCAAGTGAGTAGATAAATAAGATATTATATCACTTGATTGTTCAGTGAATTGGTTGTTCAAAAAGGAAATAATATGATTTGAAAAAGGTTAAAAAAAATAGTAGCAAAAATTTGGCGAAACAAACAAAAGAAAAAGGAAAAAAGTGACAAAGATTAACCCATGCCCTTAATTTGGCTAAAGATCCCAAAAAACACTCAATTTCTCTCTTATGCTTCCTCCATCCTTGCCCTACCAGCCAACCCCAGCTTGCAGCTGCCGCTAGCCACTAGACGGCCAGCTAGCCGCCCTATCTTTTCCTCTTCCTCTTACGTATTTCGCCCAATTGTTTAAGGTAAACCTTGTATCTCCTTCACCCTTTTCACATGTCTTTGATAATTTTATTGAATTGATGAAATTTGTGTACTTATTTGGGTTTGGATATGTGTTCAAACATGAATTGGAGCATTGATTTTTGTTGATTGAAATTGAATGAGGTTTGGGGAAAAATAGATGAATTTGATAACTTTGGAATAACTAACATAATTTAAGTATTTCATTCAAAATTTTGAGTGAGTTTTGATATAACTAAGTTGGAAGGATTGAAGTATAACTTCTACTTCAAGGTTTAATAGAATAATATTAACTAGGTGAGTTAGTAATGATTTAGCTCAAAAATGATGATTAGTATTTGGTTTGACATTTTGCCATGGACTCAAGAAGGAAATAATCTTATTGGAGGATGTAAGAAATGGAAGGAAGAAAGGAGATTTCAAATCATTGGCTAATTTTACGTTGTTATTTTTAAGAGCCAAATTACTTTTTAATCGAAAATTTAGTGTGAATAAGTTGGTACATGAAACTCAAGGGATCTTGACTAGTTATGGTAAAATAATTTGTTTCAAGGTGATTAAGACAGGTGCTGATTGAAGTGCCTAGAAAAGTAGGTTGGTAAGCATTATAGGAGAGAATTTAATTATTTGAGCATAGCTATAAGGAATCAATTCAAAGAAAATGTAAGAAAAGGAGTAATACTAATAAAAATAAGGTGTCAATTTTTAATTTTAGTAAATAAATGATGAAGGGAGGAAGTATCTCCTAATTAAATGCAGTAAAACTTATTTAAAACTTACAAAGAGAAACATTCCAGCCTACTGTTTAATATAATAGTTAATTCTTCATAAATGAAAAGTTTCCACGGCAGCGGGTGAGGGGGGACGAAGCATGTCGGAAAGACTTGTGGTGGTTTGTAGGGCCAATCGATGATTGTTAAAGTCGTTCCTGGTAACCATTTGCAACCCGGGGAGGGATCTGGTTGTCACACATACACTTTGTAGGGATGTTGGACAACCATGAGATTATTTGAGAGAGCAACACCAACAGAGACTGGAAGGGGATTTCAGCTCAAAAGTACGTCCTAGCAATACTAAAGTATGAGTGAAAGCCACCTACGAAAGCACCAACAGAGACTGGAAGGGGATTTCAACTCAAAAATACATCCTCGCAATACTAAAGTATGAGTGACCACTCCACCGCAAGCACACGGGTAGTCGTAATATAGATAAAAGAGATCATTCCTCAGGGACTAAAGTAATCTATCGAGCCTAGTCTTGTCACAATATACTAAGCAAAACTCTATTTCAAGTGGTTTCGATTAACTACTGCAAATGAACTCATCTAAATCAATAAGAGAAAAACGTCTAGGAATTTTCGTAGTTATGGAAGAGAATTTGATCAAAATTAATAAACATGTGCTATTCTCTAATTGATTCATTCCGAGGAATTGTAATCTTTTCTAGGAACTTGATCTATTCTTTCAAAATCAATCAAATTTGTCTAAACTAAGCAAATGTCGTTCTTTCAAACTAATTTGACTTAATGTAAGTTTAATATATTCGATTACTTACTAGCCCTTCTAACATATAAATCTCTCTTTCGAGACGAAGTTATGCTAAGTCTATTCAAGCAGTCCAACAACCAAATATCATCTTTCGAATGTTCACTCGATTGTTTCAAGTGTGCAAGTAAATTTTGGCCAAAAATAGCCTCACAACATATCAAACACTTGATAGAACGAAATCAAACCAATCATGAAAATAAGCACAATTAAATAAACCAAAACATGATCTAATACACTTCCAAAAAAACTACTCAATTTCATAAACTAAGAAAACTACTCAGACATGATAAAAGATAAACAAATTAACCAAAAATCAGTGAAACCTGAGCCAAAGGGGCTCGACTGAGATGGCCTTCACTAAGGGCTTCAGAACTGCCTCAGGATCAAAACTGTCACACTCAAAACTCACACAAAAGCAAAAAACAAAACCAAGTAAAGAACAAAATTTGAGAGAAAATAAATTAAACTAATCTTCACTAGGCCAACTCTACTTGCTCTGCTTGCTAAGGATTGCTCTCCTTCGCTGTTGAAAGCCGCTATTGATAGGAAATTCAAGTTGATCTCAGCCACACAGCTGAGTGAAAATGAAGAGGCAGTAGTTACAGGCCTACCATGGTACGTTACGGTCCGACTGTGGCCTGTGCCAGAACCGATTTCTTACTCTTTTCTTGCTCTACGAGCGTAGCGACTCATGGATGACTGCAGGGGAGGTCAAATCATAGCCATTAAAGGACAAATGTTAGGTAAAAAGATTAAAAATTTTGCAAAACATATAAAACAACTACACCCAAGCATAATCGAGAATAGGAGAGTAAACAACATCATTAAGCACAAAATTCTTCTAAAAACGAGGCAAAATAGCACTAAAAAGATGTACATATTAAGCACCTGTCAAACTCTCCCATGCTTAAACTGTTGCTTGTCCTTAAGCAATGCAAAAACTAAAAAGGTATATACACAACCTCCTTAGGATAGACATAGGTAACATTCAAATGGCAAAGATGATCCAAGGGTAGCCTAAAAAGATGCAAAAATATCATTAACAAACAGAATAGGGAATGAAATTTCAAAAACCTTTTATAGACCATAATGCAAAAATTGAACCAATCTTCCCCCAAAGCATCAAATACAATCATTCTAGCATATGAAACAAGCGAAACTAGCAAGATCGGTGGAACCTCACTATAGTTATGTGGCACTTAGCACTCATGTGTTTGACAATGTATATATATGAAGGTTCTCTCAATTCTCATTTCTTGGGCACAAATCTACTATAAGCTTGACAAGATTCTCAAATTCATCACCACCAAAATGCAAATACACTAAATAATCATGAGAACTTTCATAGGGATGTAACGGGGCTAAGGGTAAAGATAAGAGGGGAATAAATGTTTTTGGAAATGAGGAGTTAGAAGCCAAAGACTAAGAGCTTAAACAATTCCAATGCATCATACTACATCATTCTCGAACCTTATCAACTCATCAACAAATAAATCCACAAATGAAAAGAGATAGAGTCGAAAATCACAAATATCTTACATTCCCACCAACGCTAATCACTTTCTTTGAATTTTTTTTTTTCATTTCTTTTTTTTGGCTTTATTCTCACTTCTTTTTTGTTTATTCCTTTTTTTTCAAAAAGGAGTAGCCAAGGGAATTCCATAACGAATTTTAAAATCGAACTTTTCTTTAAACTTTACACAATAAAACAAGGGATTTATCAAATGTTTACATCCCTACACCGAACACCGTAATGCACTAAAGAGAATAACAATCCACCTTACTAATGCCCTATCAAACTTGATGCAAAAGAATGTAACGCTCATCTAGCATTGGCTTAAGGGTAAGACAAGTAAGTCAAAACATGAAGCACAGTTCGAAAATTCATTCGCAAACTTTCATGCACAATCTGGGCGAATCAAAGGATCAAAGTAAACCGAAGAAAGCTACCAAATCTACAATGATCATCATCAGAGGATTTTTTTAATTTTTTTAATTTTTTATTTTTTTTATATACTCCTACAAACAATGCAAACTAAAATGCAAAAGAAACCAACAAAAGGAGGAAACTAAAATGCAACCTAGAAGAAAACTAAATGCACTACTAAAACAAAACTAAAAAATGAAAACTACAAAACTACCACTAAAAAAAACATATACAAAGCACAATTACACCAAAACAGAAATAGGCATCAGACGCCAAATATAGGAACTAACTCCCCAATGCTTAAATCACACATTTCCCTCAATATGGGCACATCATATTAAAAAGGGAAGGGGAATAGCAGAAATCAAAATCAGAGAGGAGGAAAGCTAGAGGAGGATGGAGTGATTGTCCATAGAAGATGTGCCAATCTCGCTAGATCTCTAGACATGCCCTATAGTCATAGAAATATTGGTTCTGGGATGCAAACAACCTACGAAGCTCATCGTGACACTCTTAGACAAAGTCCTGAAGAGCAGCGCTCTCTGAAGCAATAAACTCTCAGAGGGAAACTTGCTCCTCTTGAATGGACCTAAGGGTATCTTGGAGGTTAGAATAATCAGGTGGGGGTGGTTGAGAGGATAAACTAGGTTCTGCTTGACTAGATCGAGAGGCGGGTTGTTAGGGTACAGGTCGATCAACCTCGACATCACCAGATACCTAGTAAAGGTTAGCCCGGTGAAGAAGGGTGGTGTGATCGACATTGAGAGGCGAAAAAAGCCGCTCCCTAGGGTAAATCCAACACAAATAGCTAGCCTCAACTTTACAGAAATTCACAATCTCAAAGGCAGCTTGATCAAGCGCTCAGATCCAGAAACTCTATCCTCAGGATTGGGCTCAACACTTAAGAATCTAGCAATAGTAGTTATTATCCCACCAATGACTATCCTACCTTTAGTGGTAATAGCAGCATTATGTAATTGCCTAGTTAAGAATGAACCTGGGTCAAGTTGAACACCATCAAGCATACAGGACAAAAAGTACAACTCAGAAAGTCTCGAGATATTCAGACTATCATCCTGAGCAAACAGAGAACAAGCAAGGATACGCTGAGCTACTCGAATGCATGGGTTTCTGATATCCGTACATTTCAATAAACTAGTATTGTATCTAACAATCCCTGAAAGTTCACCCCAAAATGTATTCGGGTTGAATTTGTGGGGGACTTGGTGACTCGGTATATCCATGCTAGGTGGAAAACCGAAGACACTATTGAAAGTACCTAAGTTCAGTTCGTACTTTTGACCCTGTAAATAAAACGATATGGATCCAGCTTGACATTGAGGTCCTCTAGTGACCTCAACATGGAGTGTACTTTAAAATTCTAAGGTCAAGTCCCGGTACGTATGCTCTTTGAGTTCTAAAAAATGGTTCATACCACCTCTTGCAAACAACCAACAAATATCATCCAACATTCCCAATCGGGCTCACAAATCCCCATCATAGTATCTAGTTGCTGCTACTACACGTTCATTCAAACTATTATGCCTAGCAACATGATCGGGATGAGTCAAACCGAGAGGGTTAAGAATGTCACCTCTAGCATGCGCATTGGTTGATATTCTGGATGTCCTTTGAAATCGGGGTGGTGCTTGACTTGATGGACCAACATCCTTGGTGCTCCTTTGCCTTTTAGTTGGTGCCATGGCTATAAAACCTAACCAAAAAAAAAGTAAAACCAAAAATAGGAATAAAAACCCAGAAAATTGAAGAAAATAAGTAAAAATATGAAGAATTAGAGAGAGAAAAGGATGGGTATAGTGGATGAATGAGGGTGAGATGAATTTGAAGAAGAAGAAGAAGAAAAGAGATTAGATTTTGTGGATGAAACGGGGAGACTAAGTGAAAGGAAGGAATTTGGTGTGAAAATGAAGAAAAATGGAGAAGATTTGAGGGAGATTGAAGTTGTTGGTTATGGTGGTTTTAGACAGAGAGAACGGAGGAAGAGAGAGAAATCGTTGAGTGAAGAAGATGAAGTGAGGGGAAAGGGAAAAGGCACCACGGTCAAAAACCTAGACCGTAGCCCGTAGCAGTCTAGCACAGACAGTCCGTGGTATCTACTGGTACTCGTTTTTTTCTGTTTTTTAGGGTTGGCACCCCACGACCGTATCTCTGATTTTCTTGACCGTGGTGCCAAAATTTTATTCATATATATATATATATATATATATATATATATATATATATATGTATGTATATATATATATGTATGTATATATATATATATATATATATATATATATATATATTTCTATCTTTCTTCCTCTTTTTTTTCCTTTTTTTTTCCAAAGATAAAACTACAAAAAACAATAAAAATCAAAACTATAAAAAGGGAAAAAGAAAGAAAGCTTGGGTTGCCTCTCAAGAAGTGCTCTTTTAAGGTTAAGAGCTTGACCCTTGTTCTAGGCTTGGTTTGGATCGGATGATGTATGGACATTGGCTTTGTCCTAGACCACAAAATCAAAGTTTTTCAGCTGAAGGTATCACCGTAGAAGTTCTGGCTGTAGGTCCTTCGTCTACATAACTTGGTGCCACAACGCACTGTCTGCATACAAAACAAATTGCTCCTGTGGCCCATCAGACGGGCTATCATTAACTTGTTCAACACCTACATCAAAATCGGCGACGAAACCTTCCAAAGAGGGCATAGAGTGAACAACTTGTGCAAACTTGCAATACTTAGTCATCGAAGAATCATTAGAAACAAGGGCCTCAGCCTCGGGCTTGTTAGGCGGCATAGGAGTAGAAAACGCCGCCTTAACATACCCTTAGTTAGGTTCTCATATGAAATCTATTCAAAATCAGGAGGATCTTCATCATTTAAGACATCCTCCATATCATACTTAGGGAAAAGGGGTAATGCATCCAATATAGAAGAATGAGGAGAAACTACATCCTCCTTTCTATGACTAAACACAGCAAACCTCCCCTCTTCCTCAAAAGAAATACGGCTCTTCCTCACATCAATATGGTAACCAATTGTCGCCAAAATGGGCTTACTTAGGATAATTTGGGTATCATCAGTTTCAGGTGTATCGACTATAATGAAATCTTCTAACACCCAAATGTCTCCTATATTGACAAGCACATCTTCCAACTTGCCTATGGGTTTTGTCATAGAACTATCAGCTAACTGTAGTGAAAAGAGGCGGCTAGTAACGATCCTCGATGCAGCTTATGAAACAAAGAGTAGGGCATTATGCTGACACTTGCACCTATATCACATGGACCTCTTTTAATCCCCACTTTTTCCACAATGCATCCTGTTCCATTGGTACTTCCTCAGAGTCAGTTAAGTCCTCTTCATCCTCTTTTATGATGACACAGTTACAATGCTCACAAAGGTTCTATTCAGGCTTACTGGGAAGTCTATCTGGGGGCGCAGATGAAAGAGCAGCTTTTTGGGCAATTTGGGTCTTTAACATTCTATTATGAGTCGTAAGCACATCAACCTTTAAGGCTAATTTCTTAATGTACTCATCCTATTTCTGTTGTGCCATAAACATGTTTTTCATCATTATCTCTAAATTTGACTTATAGGGCATCTGAGAAGGGAATGGGGATCTTTGAAAACTAGGGGGTACTCTAGCATTCATAGAGGGCATACTCACAGTGTTTAGATTCAACCTATAAGAAAGATTTGGATGATTCTTCCAAGTCGGATTATAGGTATTAGAGTAAGGGTCATTAGTCGGCATCGGGTTGAAATTTTGAACATAATTAACTTCATTGGGGTCCTAGAAAAAAGGACTCTCAACTTGACAGTGCAAAGATATATGCTCAATTGAACCACAAATTTCACAACGGGAAGGGGCACTTGAGTTCATAGCATTGACATTCAATTGGTCCAGTCTTTTAGCCATGGCATCTACTTCAGCATAAAGTAAAGTAATTGCATCAACTTCAAGCTTACCTCCAACCTGCCTGGGTTGGGCTCATTCAGTGGACCATTGAAAGTTATTAAGTGCCATCTCCTCGATAAGGTTATAGGCTTCATCCTCGGTCTTACTCATTAGAGTTCCTTCTGCCGCCGCATCAATAGTGGACCTCACAACTTGGGTCACACCATTATAAAAGGCCTGGATAATCACCCAGCGCTGAAGACCATGATGGGGGCACAAACGCAATAGATCTTTAAAACGCTCCCAGGCTTCATAGAGCATCTCATCCTTTTTTTGCAGAAAGTTAAAGATTTGATTTCTCAGGCTCGCTGTCTTGCTTGGAGGGAAGAATTTGACGAGGAAAGCTCTTGTTAACTCATCCTAAGTAGTTATGCAACCAAACGGTAAAGAGTGTAACCAAGCTCTCGCCTTATCCCTCAATGAGAACGGGAATAAGCGCAGGCGAATCGCATCACTGGAGACTCCGTTTAACTTTAGCGTATCGTACACCTCTAAAAATACCAAGAGGTGTAGATTCGAGTCTTCCAAAGGAGTTTCACCGAACTGAGATTGCTGCATCATGGAAATAAGTACTGGCTTGAGCTCGAAGTTATTGGCATCCACAGTAGGCCGAGCTATGCTTGAGGTCAACCATGGGACTCCGGGAGTAACGAAATCTCGAAGGGTCCTTCTTTCTTCATTCACCATGTTTGAATTCTTTCTTGCCTCGCGCCTTTGCTCTTCGATCCTATGCTTTTACCTACTTAAGTGAAAAGTCCTCTCAATCTTTGGATCGGGCTCATACAAAATCAGACTTCGCATAGACTAGAAAAAATTCCTGCAAGCACTTTCACCAACACTACCAGCGTAATTAAACAACAAAAAGAAAAATAACAAGAAAACAAAACAAGACAAAACAATAAAATGCTTAGTCACATTCATAAGACAATACTCAATAGTTTGTAATTTAGTCTGCGGCAACGGTGCCAAAAACTTAACCGCTCTGCTGCAAGCGCACGGATAGTCATAGTATAAATAAAAGATATCATTACTCTGGGATTAAAGTAATATATCGAGCCTAGTCTTGTCAGAACTTGCTAAGCAAAACTCTATTTCAAGTGGTTTTGATTAACTACTGTAAATGAACTCGTCTAAATCAATATAAGAAAAATGTTTAGGAATTTTCACAGTTATGGAAGAGAATTGGATCAAAATTAATAAACATATGCTATTCTCTAATTGATTAATTCCGAGGAATTGTTATCTTTTTTAGAAACTTGATCTATTCTTTCGAAATCAATCAAATTTGCCTAAACTATGCAAACGTCGTTCTTTCAAACTAATTTGACTTAATCCAAGTTTAATATATTTGATTACTTACTAGCTCTCCTAACATATAAATCTCTCTTTCAAGGCAAAGTTATGCTAAGTCTATTCAAGCAGTCTAACTACCAAATGTCGTCTTTTGAATGTTCACTCGATTGTTTCAAGTGTGCAAGTAAATTTTGGCAAAAAATCAACTCGCAACATGTCAAACACTTGGTGGAACAAAATCAAACCAATCATGAAATAAGCACAATTGAATAAACTAAAACATGATCCAATATACTTCTAAAAAAATACTAAATTCCTAGACTAAGAAAACTACTCAGATATGATAAAAGATAAATAAACTAACCAAAAATCAGCGAAATCTGAGTGAAAGGGGTTTGACTTTGATGGTCTTCAGCAAGGGCTTCAGAACTGCCTCAGGATCAAAACTCTCACACTCAAAACTCACACAAAGGCAAAAAACAAAATTAAGCAAAGAATAAAATTTAAGAGAAAATAAATTAAACTAATATTCGCTAAGCTAACTCTACTTGCTTTGCTTGCTAGGGATTGCTCTCCTTCGCTGCTGAACATCGCTATTTATAGGAAATTCAAGTTGATGTCAGCCACACAGCCGAGGAAAAACGAAGAGGCAGTAGTTACAGGCCTATTAGGGTCCGACCGTGGCCTATGCTGGAACCGATTTCTTGCTCTTTTCTTACTCCATGGGTGTAGCAACTCACGGATGAGCATGGGGGAGGTCAAAGAACAGCCACTAAAGGGAAAATACTGGGTAAAAAGACTAAAAATCCTGCGAAACATGTAAAATAACTACATCCAAGCATAAATCGAGAATAGGAGAGTAAACAACATCATTAAGTACAAAATTCTCTTAAAAACGAGGCAAAATAGTCCTAAAAAGACGTACATATTAAGCATTTATCAATAAGTAAAAGCCATTTGGGTATCAATCATAGACCCACAAGGAAAATTTAGGCCTCTTCAGACTGATCTATACCATGTGATAGAGATCCCCTCTGGAGGAGCTAAGAAATAAATAGATATAGATGGATTTCAGTTTTCACAACTTAACAACTTAAACCAGTTGAAGAAGCTTTGCTGCTAAAGGAGTGTAGCAGGGAAAAAAAACCTCGATAGGTGGATCTATAAAGCCAGTTGTCACTGGATGCCGGCAGCATAAAAATGGCCGCCGCTTGACATCGGTGGAATGAAAAAGTGTCTGCTTGAACCTAGTGGCATGATGGGCTATACCACCATAGCCCAGCGAGACCACCAACATGCCACTAGCCTCCTTAGCGACCCAAACCCTTATTGTTCTATGAAAAAGAGAAGAAAAAAAGAGGACAAAATTCATGCATGTAAAAGAAAAGATGACATGACCTTAATCCCCATTTGAGGGCTCAATCGATGCACGACAAAATAAGAAAACCATGAATAGCAACAAAAAAATAAAAAACATTGCCAAATTGCACAAGAAATGATGACGATGATGATGATGATATTGATATTATTATTATTATTATTATTATTGTTGTTGTTGTTGTTGTTGTTGTTGTTGTTGTTGTTGTTGTTGTTATTTGATTAACTTCATTAAGTATTAGTTCTTTGTGGATACAATTAAAAAAAAATAAAAACATTATGGCCAAAACTTAGGGGTTAATTACGTCATGGAAGAACTAAAGGGAGGATCATTCATCCTTTCCTTTAAGGTGGGACTAAAGGGCTCTTCTTAATTTGTCCTCTTCCACACTAAGTTCTTCATATAGGCGGCTCGTTTCTCTCGATGTTCTTCTATCTCTTCTCTTTCGTAGGCGCTTGGTGAGTTCCTAGGACAACATTGGCCCAATCTAGGTAAGTCTTATGCACCCCTTTGGTGGTTGGCTTCTCAAGCATGGGTGACCGAAAGGTGTGCCCCCCATTGCCTTCTATGTCTGAGAGAAAGGTGGGGGAGCTCAGCTCTGAGATTATTAAAATGAGGTGCCTTCTATCTCTACCCAAATTGCTGAGCAATACGGGTAGTAAAGATGATGGTCACCCTGAAAATCCTGATCTTCCACCAGAAGACAACCAAGCAGATTTCAGGATTCTTCAAAAAGTCAGTCCATTTCGACACTCCCCTCAGTCCCTTGTTAGAATTGGAGGAACACGCACTTTAGAGGCTCCATTGTCTATACCTGCAAAATAAAATTTAAAACGTCAAAAATGGGAAAGAAAAAAAAATTAAAAGAGAAAATGAAGGAATAAAGTGTCTAAAGCAAGAGGTGGATGCCCCTATAAAGGGTGCGTTGATAGTCATTTTCCATGTTGTCCAAACCCAAGGTAGTTTTAACCAACACCGTGGGAATGAGAGACTTTTTGAAAAGCAGTTAATTGACAAAAGGTGCCAGGCATTTCATGTCTTGATCGCTAAAAAAAAAAGGTAGCGATGAAGCAAGCGACAGACATAGGCCTATTGGGGCTTAACACTGAAGTACTCTCCCCAAAGACCAAGCATGAAATGATTGGCCACCTAGGAAAGATCAATAGTTTTCCCATTAGAAATTGTATCAATCTCTTCTAACAACAATCTGAAAAGGGATTAAAGGCCCTCCGTGTTGAAGTCCTTTAATTGAGGGACGATGGGTTGTCGCTTCCTTCTAGAGAAGCCCAAAATAGGTTCAGATTCCTCGCCTATCTGACAAATATTCCGAGTCAAATAGTGGAAACCATGAAGGTTGCTAAACCACTTATATTATGCTGCCCTTAATACTCCATCATCAATTTTCTTTGTTTGAAGGAGTAGAGAATATTCAACCTATATGGTTCCAATGTGCTTATGGAAGCCTTGTTTATGTTACTGATCTAAGAGTGAGAAGAGTGTCAAAATATACCATAAAGACTTTAGCAGGGGAAGTCTAGGAGATTTTGGAACTGAAAGGGAAAGGAAAACGATGCAGAAAACACTCTAAGTTGTTCGGGATTTAACGAATTTCGAACTAGAAACACCGCAGGCCTCAGGGATATGATCCCACTGCTACTGAGGGCATGGGGCATGATTTAACTTATGGCTCTGAGTTAGCAGCACACTAACTAGTGAGATCCTCTTTTCTATTCCCTACAAGCTATAATATTTAGGGATATTTCTTTCCTAAACCTAAATTGGCACCTATATTTTATAAAATTCTTGCTTAAGTAATCAAATTCAATTCCCTTTTATTTTTATTATGTTTTTTTTGGATTTTCCTCTCAAATAAGTCTTCTTTTCCTAAAAAATTCCGATATAAAAACCCTGTGGGGTTAAGGTTATGAATTTTCTCTAAAAATTCTCCAAATTTTTTGTTAGTTTTTTGTTGCGAATATTTTTTTAAAAAAAATTTCTTGGACTCTTATGGGACACTTAACATTGTGCAAAGAGTTATGAAATCCAAAGCAAGCATTACTGCTCTAATATCGAATTCAATCATGGTGATGTAAAAAGGAAAGAGTTATGAAAAATATGAGCAAAGAGTTACAAAATGTACAAGCAAAACCAAAAATAAATACATCGTCCAAAGGAAAAGAAAATGTTGAAATGTGTAAATAGGGCATCAAAAATAGGGTCATTCTCCTACTAATCCTGATCCTCGGCCTCATTTGTGAGAGGTTCTTCAATGATTTGGACCCCGAGTGGTTAAAAAATTTTAGAGGAGCTAAAATTTAGCAGTCGAGTATCCATCAAATATTATGGGGCCTGAAACCTGAACACTTGGTGTTGCAAAACACCCTAGAAGAGTGTCATGGAATCTCAAATTGGTCAGGAAAAGATAGAAAGCCAATCTTTTCCCAAAACATCGCTCCATAACTAAGGTTAACATTATAGCTCAGCGACGATCGAGGTTAAGAGGAGGAGCTCTCTCCGTTCAACATCCTATAGGGAAAGGCACCCACGCTGTAAAGGGGAGGTGACCCCTGCTGCCAACCTATGAAAGGGGTGTGACTTTGTTACTCAGTCTGATGAGGAATACGCACGCCCCAATTCATGAAGGCATCCCAGTAGAGGTTCTCAGCGTCTTACGAGCAGGAATACAGCTCGTTGCCTACTTCAAAGAGCGGGAGGAGGCTTTGTTCCTCAAGTAGAAGAAGCCTCCAAATAGTGACAAGAAGTACCTTAAAACATACTTTGAGTGAGCAAGAAAAAAGAAAAAAATTAAGACAAGCCAATCGTATCTCAACCATGTCATCCCCTCAACGATGACTGCACTATTTTATGATCCAACGAGTAGTGGCCTTGAGTCTAATCACTGCCTAGATCATTTTTACGCTCTCCTCCCAGTTAAATCAACAAAGAAAAATAAGAAACAATGAGCAATGAAATAGAAGTAGAAGAAGAGTCATATATAAAGGAAAAGAGCCCAACCGTTGCCACGTTGGGGGAATATTCTGTGACTCAAGGATTATGGCATCCCTAACCTCCTTAATCTTCTTGGATTGCTATGCCCTAAAGGCATCAACATACCTCACTTTGGCGCTCATCACATGGACGCCCTCAGAACACTACAAAATGCAGACCATCACAAAGTGAGAATACTATAGAACAAAGGTAAAGTAATCAAAATCAATAAGTTAGGGTCTTATATTGGGCTAATGGGAGGCATTAGATGCTGTTGGAAAAAGTCCACATAGTCACACAATCCCCCCCCAACTAAGCACTCAACAATCCACTCTAGAGTAAGGGAAAATGTAAACATTGTCCACTGATGAGAAGCCTTTGGCCCTCTAGGTGCTACTAAGTTGGTAATCACCTGATGGTATTCCTACTTGTTTAGGTGCTAGCTGTACTCAAAAGGCCTCCTTGATAACGACTCTTAGATGAGTGATAACTTGTGCCTTGCTAATGTTAGGAGGGGGAATCCTGGCATCCCCGCAGGATCCCATGTCACATGACGCAAAATAGAAAGTAAGAAGTACAGAAGCAAAGACACCCAAAACAAGTTAAAGAAAGGGAAGCATACTTACATCCTCGATGGGTAGATCATTCAAGGCCATCCTAAAGCTTTAACGTCTTTCAGGGCAGCAACATCACTCATGAGGTTATTCCGAGTCCATTGCACCTTCAATGACACTTTCTTAACACCTTTGGCATTTAGAGCAATCTTAGGGGAATGCTCCAAGAACAAAGGCTAAAAAAGAAAATGCAAAGATCAAAATGACTAATTAAAACACTTCAATGCATAAACAAAGCAAAACAAGTAAGGCTTACTTCGATGATTTACCCTTGGGATGTAAGCCTATCACATCAAAGTGGATCTTTAAAAGAAAAAGGAAAGTAGATGGTACCATAGAAAGGTTTAAAGCCTAGTTGGTCATAAGGTGCTTTAACCAAAGACATGGTATTGACTACTTTGACACATATGCACTGGTGGCAAGGATCGCGACCATAAGAGTTCTCATTGCTTATGCTGCAATTCAAAAGCTAGTAATTCACCAAATGGATGTGAAAACAGCATTCTTAAATGATGAATTAGAGGAACAGGTGTATATGAAATAACTAGAAGGTTTTGTTGTTCTGTTCCAAAACCCTCAGATTCACCAAGATGAAATTCTCCCGATCCCACCAATCAGCCACCTTTAAGTACTCCAACGAAGGCTGTAGTGCCTTTATCCAAATTCTTACTACGGCAACATTCTCCAAGTTAGCTATCCAGTGAAGATGACATTGATTTCCCTTGTTAACAAAAATGGTATAGGCAAGCAGATATGCCATAAAAAGACAAAAGATCTACTCGCAGGAAAGGTCATCAAAGGATCTTTCTAGCACTTCCTTAATCATGGAGTGCTGGGTGGAGTTGGACTAAGGAGGCCACCTCTTAGCTAAAGAGCCAAATAGCTCCATATGCGTCTCCTTCTCCAGCCTGAAGTCTAGATAGTACCTCAATGGGCTAGCCCTGAAATGAACACCATCAACATGTAGAAATCTATAAAGGTGATCATCATCTCACCAAGAGGAAAGTGAAAGGTCTTAGTAGTAGCCTAAAACTTTTCAATTAGTCCCCTAAGGAGGCAACGATTAGTTTCCTTTCAACGCTTACAAATCTTGATCAGGGGGTTGAGGCCAACACGCGATACCCTTGGCTTTGCCGAAGAGCCTCCTGCAAAGGCACTTGATGTCCTAAAGATTCCTATAGCCCTTTGTGAGCTTTTGGCTCTGCAAATTCAAAATCTAGATCATCATATTAATTTCAAAGAAATTCCTAAAGTTGTTAAATAACAAAACAACTTATTATCCTCTACTTTGCAATTGTAGAGATGTGGAAGTTATTGTCTGCTAAATACAATAGGTTGGATGTATCGATCCAATGACTAGGGGCCTAAGCCGTGACCCCATAATTGTCCTCAAGTGAATAGTCATCACCTCAATGACATGAAGGAGCACCTTATGTGCTAGCCATAATCTATATGCAATACATAAAAAATCAGTGTAAAAAGTTTTGAAGGTGGTTCCAACCCTTACAACTTATAAAAAATAGACAGTAAAATTTTAGCGGCATTTCTACATGAATTCAACATAGCTAAGAGCTGAAACCTACAAAAAAATGAGCAAAGAGGAAGAACTAAAGCTAAATTTAACTCCTAACAATTCTCTACACCCAGAAATATCTTACGCACACAAAATCTTCCTATCAAAATCTCAAAATAGAGGTTCACAATCGAACCAAGCATCTCTGAAGTGGCAATGAAATTTAAAATTTCAATCTAAATATGCAAAAATAAGAAAATAATGCAAACTAAGCAAGAATTGAACAATTACCTTAAAAATTAGAGCAAAAATGAAGCATTGGAGGGCTTGGAGGAACTAGCAAAGGTGATTTTACGGGGAGAATGTCGAAAGTTTGGGTGTAAAATAAAGAATAAGGGTTACAAATGTTTTTTAAGGCTCTGAGAACCTAGCAACATGTGGGATCCCCCCAGTGATTGTCGCTAAGTACCAAATCATACCGCTGATATCTAGTGGCATGCTGAATCATGCTGTCACTTTAGCATCTGACCCAGTGGCTGCCCTGTCATGTCGCTAGGACTTAATTTTTTTTTAAAAAAAGGGAGGGATATTTTTTTCCCCCACGCATGATTGATGTCTACTGCACACAAACGCCATCTGCTTTCATGCAAGAATAAGCACTCTTTCAAATTTTCACAAAAAATTTTTCCAAATTTTAAAAATTATAGAGTCCGTTAAGTCTCAAAATGTCTACAAATGTTGGAAGTTCAAGTCTTAAAATGTTGCATGTATGAGATCTTCAAATCTCAAATTTTTTAAGCTGATAAAGACTATCAAATCTCAAATTTTTACAGATAAGACATGAACTTATTGTTGGCCGCTAGGTCCTACCCTACGCCTGACTCCTAAAATCACAAATGATTATATTGTTGATTGCTGCAATCAAGGTGATTCGGGACTAATTTAGCTAATTGCCTGTAAATCAACCCCCTTTTACCTCATTTTAAAATATTTGAGATTAAAAATGATTCGATTATATTCTTGAAATTATTTCTTACTTGGGGAAGTCACCTTGATAATCCTATAAATAGAGGCAACAACCCTCATTCTCACACACACCAATACATAAACCCATCCTAGAGAAAACTCTACTCCATTCTCACTATCCCTCACTGCCAAGCAAACGTTTAGCAAACTTCTACCAGAACTATTGTCCCCGAGATTAGTAGCAGCAAAGTTAAACAAAAACATGCACTCAAAACCTTTTATAAAAAGATTTTCATTTTTGAAAAGGATTAGCCACATCCTACCGTAATGCATTTAAGAGCAATGGAAGCTAATAATCATTGCTTTACCATTACACTTGGATCAAGGTAGGTCCTGAGGGCTATACATTTAAGACAATAATCTCCTTTATCGTTTTTCAATTTTTCCTTCTTCATCATGTTCTTGTTTGATCCTCTATGATTAAGTATTTTATGTTTTCATTCTTGTTCATGAAGTTCACAATTAAGTGATCACCCAAAAATTGTTGTTTTCTTATATCGATAAAAAAAAGAAAAATGCCTCACTAAACAAGATTAACTCAGGAAAATAAATTTATTGCATAGAACTGGAAAATACAAATCTGAATACATATATTTATGGTTGAGGCAATTATTGAAGTGACAAATCTAATGGTGGTTTCTAACATTCATTTGATCATACCTTCGCCCCTCGAGTCCATTCTTATAGTTCACTGCCATGAAGTCATTTATTTAATCCCTTTTTTTTAATCTTGGGAATTGCAATTCTATAGAAAAAATTATTCTTCTTTGAAAGTCAAATATTATGTCCCTTGTCCCGTTAGTTTCTGAGGATCTAGTTGAAAAAAGAATTTTGGTATTTTCTATAGAATTGAAGGTTTGTATATAACCTAAAAAGTGTGCTTGTGATTCACTGCATTAAAGCTCCATTTCGTCATGTCACACTTCATCATGGGACACCACTGTAAGAAAGCCAGCACGATGTATCCCTAGTCCATCACGGAAGGGCGAGCCTCATGTGGAAGGAATCAAGGAAGAAAGTGAAAAGGTAGTTGATGCTTAGGGAACCCGATCCCCTTTTCTCTTCTTTCGTCATTTCCCCACGGGGCCATCGGTCAATGGCATTTTAGATACTTTAATATTGATTTGAGGATGCCACATTGATGGATAGTTTCATGTTCAATGTATCAATATAGCAACACTAAGAGAAAGAAGAATTTGAGAAGAAATCATTCATTAGAGAAAACTAAATGTTTTTCTATTAAGGAAACATGAGTCTTATTAGGCATCTCATAGGGATATGTTTCTATTTGTTGATGGTATAAGATTGATAAAAAGGGATTATATGGAAATGTTGACTCTAACTCATGTTTATTACAGATGGTTGTTTTAAAATGGCTAAGGAGTTCCTACATATATTGACTCGCACATTGACCAAAGCAATGGAGAATGAGATAGAGGTGTAATAGAGTGACCAAATAGTATGAAATCTTAACAACTTTATAATTAAGGCAGAACCCTAAAGGCTTTCCTAGTAGAATAGTGTACCTATACTCATAAGGATTTTGTATGCACGTAACCAAGTACTATGCAACTCCTTTGGTGGTTTTGTTAGATGGCACAATAAAATTTGGAATTTATATTGAAGTGTTATTACAAGGTTAACTTGGATCTAGCAACACAAGATCACAATACAAGTAAGTACTGGCATTTTCCTTAAAGGTTCAAAGGATCGATAATTTTCTTTCAAGCTTAGGCCAGTACCGATCACATTATAGCTTCATAACAATTAGGATAATTGTGTAGGCTCATACCAAAATATAGCGAGCAAAAGTTAGATCCAATAAAATATCATTCCTCTACTAGAAAATCTTGATTACTTAATTGTAATTGGTATCTCACTAAGATCTACTCTCCATCTTAACACATGCTAACTTCAATTTCATTTAAGGCATGTTGATTCTTTATTCTACTGCAAGCTTAATTGTTTTAATACTACTATGTTGGAAATACATCCATTTGTTGAACCCTTTTCATGATTCACAATCTTTGTGTTGAGTTGTGACAATTAGGTCAGAATTCTTGCTCCTCTTACCTTTGCCAGTGGCTGTCACGATGCCACTTTATACTACATCCCTTTCTGATGCCATTTAGGGGTCTTATCTACTAATCGATCACATTAATCCTTTGCTATTTGATGTTATTTTCGCTTCAACTTACTATCCATTATCAATGTACATTTTTGAATTTATTTTCCCAATGAACATGAGTGATTATAAACTTTACCTATTTAGGACAATATATTGAGCATGTCATATTGCAATTTTGCTAAAGAAGCCACTTTATTTAAAGCCTGTGTCAGCATTTTGGCTGTTGTTGTACATGTTACAATATTGGAACCTTTTTATCTCAAAGATAGAATAAATCAAACTTTTTGTGGAACTATGATTTACCGGGATGCTCCTAATGCCTTTTCTTAAGCCTTACAGTAGTTGTCAATTATATTCCTTTATGAATATTACCTATTTGGTCCCTTATGAATATTTCCTATTTGGTCATGAGAAGGCTTATCTATAAGATTCACTGGCTTTCTATATCACTCATTAATTTCCTATTTAACATTCTTGCATCTAACACAACCTAATCTATATATCCTTTCCAAGTCATACTTTTGCTTCGTAAAATTCCTTAGTTACCTTAGTAATATCTAATTAGGTACCATCTCCACTATTGAATCATTTTGTGGCATTATTCATTGTGCCAAATCCTAATATTAAGTTGAAATGTATCTTTTAGTTCTTATTAATTGTCTTGGCTTACTTTACTTCTTATAATTCTTCTTTCAGAATTAACACCTCTTGTCTTACTCATGTTGACCTTTGAACTCTCATTACTTCCTCCTTCCTAATTTTCTGGAATTTATTACCTATAAATGGATGTTCCCCTTCATCTTGGACAATATAAATTGAACAAGCTAATGAATAAAGCATGTTCTTTTTGTAATGTTTATAACCTTTTTTTTTTTTTTTACCCTCCACAAGGTTCCTAACAATATTTTTGAGACCACCACTGGAGTGATATGACAATGCTTGAGTCCAAAGTTAACTTGCTCTTTACATTATTCGCGACTTTTATCTATGACACCCTTACAGGCCTTTCATCCTTACGGTCTTGATGCTTTATGATACTCTCTTGATCCTTATGAATGACTTAGTAACAATAGAAACTCCTGTTCTTGTTATCATATCGGCATATGTGTGAATTCATTCAAAGCTAGCTCTACAGAAGTCTTTGCGTCCATAAATCTACACATAATTTTTTGCTTTCGAATTTCACCTCAAGTGTAATCAAGTGTCTGTCTATGATCGATTGTATTCATATTGACCTAGAGTCACTTAAACATCTCAACCTCATATGGGAATTCATTGGAAAAAAAAGCCCCCTCCTTATGCAATGGGATACTTTACATTCTATTCGTTGTACGTAGCAATGTTTGACTTTACCATTAGCCGTTCGATCAACAACTAAAATTGCCCATTCCTATCTTTTGCTTGGCTTTCAAAATTAACATAGAATGCCTTCTCTTTTTCCTTGCCATTCTCCGTTTAGGAGTATTTGGTTCTTGGTGTTAACCATTTTTAACTTATTTATGTGTGCTGAAGGAATTAATGTGTAAAAATAAGTGTAAACAAACCTACCTTAATCCTGCAGCAGAAGATGATCAAGCCTTGACTTAGAATCGCTACTCAAGGAAGGAATTCACTATTCAAAGAACCTTCACGATCTCATAGCCTAAGACCCCAAGGGGTTTTTTTTCCTCAGAGAACTCTCTTTAGAGAACCCTCAATGTTTCTGATTATGTCTCCTCTTAGACTAGTCCCCTTTTACATTAGATGGACTAGTCCAGGAACTAGAGTTTCTGAGGTGGCTAAGCTGTCGACTTATTATACTTATTAGGCCCGCATCCCTTATGGGTATCTCATGCGTTAAGCCCAACATCTACTACTTACACATAAGGGAGTGCTCATTTTCACATTAAGAAAAATTTATTTTTCTTCCATTTCAATGCAATCTTTAGCAAATAAGCCCTGCGATGAATATGCTTGTGAGAGATCCGTGCTATACATCTGATCACTCGTCGAGAACTGCACATGCGTAGTTGGAAGTATGCAAGTACCCCTATGTCATTTCAATCTTACTAAGATGTCTTACATTGATCTCATCAACCCACCATATTTCATATTCGCAAATTATGATCCATATTCATAATTGGTGCACCAGTCAATAGAAAATGATGAGATCCGTGATTATATTCATCTTCTTATGAGACTCTTGACCAAATCCAATTCATTTCTCTAAACATGTCCCACCAGACCGAATCATTCATGGTCCTTTGGCAATACACTAAGATAACGAACATTGAGTTGAGTCTCAAACCATTAATTGGAGTCTTGAGGGCACAAACATAAGGCCACAACCTTATGGGTTCTCATACAAATATAAGTAGAGATGTAACTTATATTAACCCAATTAGTCATCTCTTGCACACATGATATAAAACACGTGCTACAACACTCTCTCCTTTCCCATGGAGGGTACGTCTTTTGGTTCTTTAACTAAAAGAACCAAAATGTTGCACAGATGATATTCAAACACCTTTTTTGTTCAAACTGAGTTCTCAAATCTACTCATTAACTTGAACTCACATATGCCCTTTTTGAGGTAGACTAGGTAAAACTCATTTTTTTCCTAGATGTTGTAATGACCTTTTATCATTATCAAGGTGACATTCATGATGTTAAGTTGATATGTTCTCATAATTATCCTTGTGATGATTTCACTCAAAAGCTTGCCTCATCTTTCATTGGTACTCTAATCAATGGAGGCAGCTATGTGTGTGAGAGAGATAAATTCAAGTATACCTGGCGCACTTTTCACAGTCAAGAATGCACAATAAGCATCGATGAATAAAAAACCATATTCAAACATTCTAATAATAAGTGTATGTAGAACAACTTATTCGAATTTCACAACATTAGATAATCACTTGTGAATGTTACGAAAACAATTGATGAACAACATGCTAGGGTATAGTTGTCATCTATGAAGACTATTAAGCTTTATGTGCTCATCAAGCACATTCCCTTAACAGGGATAGCTCAATGGCTCTACAACCTTTTCCTTCGTAGGAAAGTAATTTACATTTACTCTCTTTGTGTTCTACCATATCATCCGTTGTGTCCAATCCATTTGGTCTTATAATCATACTCAAGGTTCTTAGCACATATGATCACAACTTGTCCTAGTAAATTATTACTAGAAAATGCTATTCAGTTCACCAACCATATAATCTAAGTACCTTTTAAACCAAATAGACTTTGCATTTTTAAGGATAGAGCCATGAATTCTTTTTATAACAAAGCAACATATGACTGGTTCTAGCCACTTTAGCACAATTACTACTAAGTTGAAAGATAGATGTGGAGGTTAATTTATCATCTAAACCTACCACAATCAAGACTATTACATCCTTTCTAATGCAAATGGTTGCCTATGTACCAAAAGTGCATAGTCGGAAGTTCCATTTAGATACCTTATGACTTGACTATTTGCCACTATGCTAGTCTCAGGTGCGGTTGATATCTATTTAAAGATACCAAGTCTAATATGCACCATATCATGCTTTAAACTTCGAACCACACCTAACAAAGTAAGTTATGCTAATTAGTCCTTTTCCTAAAAGAGTGTGGACACATTTTACTGTAGTGCATCACCTTTATTGATATGAGTAGTAATAAGGTCATAGGTTCGCGTATTAGATTATTCAAAGGCCTTTTTATGTCATTCTCTCTAGGAAAAAGAGTAACCTGCTTGAGTATTCTCTCAGAATACTTTATTTCAAGGGCATATGGTACTTTACCATATTAATCATCTCAAAGTTAGACGATAACAAGGCTTTTTGCCTTGCTTAGTAACTCTACATCATTTCTAGCCATTAGTAAGTCATCCACATATAATGACTTGACTATAAAATTGCTTTTTGACCTTTTGCTATCAATCACAGTGTCGCCAAGAGATAACCACAGTGCGCAAACAAGTATACCAATCCGTTGAAAGACTTTAACACCATAATTAAACTAACATGTCCATAGACCTTATGTTTGTGACCCTTTTAATGGAACTTAGATCCCCTTTTAATTAGCATTTACACATTCATATGATGTAACTTTATGTCTAAACTAGCGACAATAGCTAGATAAAGGTGAAATTAGGATAAAGCATATAATAAGAGGGAAAAACTCTTTGTAGCTGATCCTATTCTATTGTGTGTACACTTTTTGGAGCAAGTTGAGCCTAATGTCAACTGTGTCATTAGCATTACAATTTAAAAACCGATATATTCTCAAATAACTTTATATCCCTCTAAAAGGTTAACCAGTTGTTCACCTTCATTTACACCATTTTATTTCCATTGTCTTAATCCACTTATCCTTAGAATGGTTAGGAAGAACATCTTAGCTGATTTTCGCCTCACAAAAGTGTCATAAAAGGTTTGTTTACCTCATTTTCTGAATGGCGATGAGGCATGTTTTATGATAATCATATTAGTAGAGATTCATATAATCTCAAATCATTCCACTTTGGATCGATTTTACTCCCACTCAAACCAAGACCAATCATCTTGTCCCCACTTGGAATAAGAATAGGATCACTTTCATTTGATCTCAATAATGAAGGTGGACCTTGACGATAAGCTTATTCATCAACAACTAAAATCCTCCCACTTGAATGAAGGGATCTGATTCGGATTGGAGAACTAATAGAGATAAGTCTTAACCTATCTCAACCTCCTTTGAAAATCCATTCTTTATAATGTGATATATATTGGTTAAGTTTGAGTTGCACTTCCACTATCTTACAGCCCAATGAGTCAAAAAACTATTAAGGTTAGAGCATTCTATAAAGAGGCTCTTCCTTCCCCCTTTGGCACTTCTATAGAAGGGGTTGTGTTCATGGGTTATTATACCCCTGAGGTCCAAAGACTCTCAGAGTGGACTTCAATCCATAACTTATATAGAGTGGTAGCAACTTACTTTATAAACACAAGGTTAAGATCATAGATTGCAGCAAAAAGAGGTCTTCTTAATAGGAGATTCACAAATTTTGTACAATTGTTAATGCTACTATGCATTCCATTTTCTTTCTCCACTACAACATTTTGTTGTAGGCTTTTATGATAGTTAGCTAATAAAATGTCCCTTTTTCATCACAATATCGTCTAAAATAATGCCAACAAATGTTTGGTATTGATCGGTCTTTGATGCCTTAGCCTCTTTGATTTGATTGGGCTCACATATTTCCTAAAGCAACTTATTACTTTGGACTCATGTGAAGTCAAATAAACAAGGCCAAATCAAGTGAAATGTGATGGAACATAGAAGCACCATGCCTTATTATCACATTCATCATACCATAAATGTTCAAATGAATCAACTATGATGGAAAATCAGGCTTTTAGTAACCATTCTAAAATTAAATGGTTTTCTTGTTGCTTTTTCTACTAGACTATGTTCACAAGTGGGCTAGTCCACTTATGTTCATTAACAAATCTTATTTTACTAGCTTTTGCATATATTTCCTTTTGACAATATGACCTTGTCTGGTATGACAAACGAACATTTCACACTATCATAATTATGTGAATGCGGAAAAACAAACACCTCGATTAATGGAATAAATATCCAATGAATTATAAGCAAACTGTTTCAAATAAAGTGGAACCAAAACTAAAGGTGTTCTTTAAAAGATATAAAACTAACTAGGCTTCAATACCATAAACATAGTCAAATAAAACACACATAGCAGCATTATTCCAATAAATCTTAGGTGCAAGTAAGATTTCACATGGGATAGAGTATCGACCACTATGCAGGGCTACCTTGTATGTTCTAATTCCTCCAATGACCACCTTGTTGTTATCTCCACGTGTGTCCTCATTGAACCGTGTAAGAACCTATTGGAAGCCCAGTCAAGTTTCATGGTCCCTAGCTCTTTGGTTCGGATTCCTGAACCTACAATCAACATATGATTAGTTTTAGAAAGAAGAATATAACTAGCAACACATAGTTTTAGAAAGAAGAATATAACTAGCAACACAAAAGTCACTAGGAGATATTGCTAAGCACCTTCTTAGGCTTACTATAGTTACGAGCGTGGTGACCTATTTGGTCACAGTTGAGACACCTAGCTTGTATTAAATCCTTATTCCTTGCACATTTTTCTTTGCCTTGTTGATCATGCTCAGGTTTTTTATTTGACTGATCCTTACCAATCCAGTTCCCTTAGTCCTTCTTTTAGAACCATTCCTTGAATTAGAGTCAACATATGCGCTTCTGCACCTATCATTTCAATGGCCTGTTGCTGCTCTTCCTTTAGCTCAAGTCGTCGCCTGATGCCCTCGAAAGTAATGATATACTTAGTTCGAGATAGGACCATCTTAATATGGCCTAGTCATGAGGAAAGGGATGGATCATGGCATGAACTTGTTACTCACTCATCGTCAATTCATAGCCTATTTTATCCAATTCACTGAACATATTCTACAAATGCCTTAGATGCCGCCCCCCCCATGGAGACCTTCGAGCTCTTCTTATAATTTTCGAACCTGATAGTAAGAGACCTAAGTCTGGAAATTATGGCAGCTAACATGTAGCTTGTAAAACATGAAATTTTTACAATCAACACAAAAACACACACATGTCTAATATTTTAGCACACACTTATCCATGTAATTTGGTAATAATAGACAAAGTTGATACATAGAACATAGACCCTAGAGTCGGCAGTTCACATAAAGTTCCCAATCATCCTTGTAGGAATGAATGTTTTAGTGCAATTAACTTTTTTAGCACACATTGAAATATTCTAAAAGAAATTCTAAAATTTTTGGTTGAAGAAGATATGCCAACCTTAAGAATATTTCAAGAAAGTTCAACATATATCCATAAATTAATGAAAATCATTTTAGGCATAATTTGCATATTTAACGAACTTCTCAAAAAAATTTTTTTTTGAGAAATTTCAATGCCCAACTTATTTAGGGAGGGTAGATGTGTAAATTTTATACACAATTTGTAGGTTACAACGTATGAAACATATTCTCATAATATGCAGCCTACTTTTCATAAATTTCAATCAAACATATATACTTATTGTATATCAAATGAGCCAAAAAAATCATAGAGATTTCACATAATATTTCAGTTAAATTAATCTCAATGATATTAATCTAATATGCTCATCTCTCTCATGAAATTCAATAGAATAAAATATGCTCAAATAAAAGATGCTCTAGGGATCACATGATATATCATTCTCAACAAAAGGTGTCAGTCATCATAAATATATGCTCACAAAAAGAGAATATTTGAGAAATCTCATAAAAAAAATTTCCAATGAAATTATATAAATTCATATGCCCTCATACTTTCTCAAAAATTTTATGCTTAGTCAACCCCCATGGTCAACTGGCCAACTCTATGCCAAATATTTCAAAAAAAAAAAGATTTTTTCTAATAACAAAAGAACCCAAGCTATGGCATTCACATCCATTGCACGTGAAAGGGTTCACCCCTATTCTCCAGCCATGCCTCACAACCCAGAAGTAAGCAAAATGGACCATCTCAGATAGTCATACAGCCCAGTTGCAAATCGCCATTGTGCTCAAATTATTCCAATCAAATCACTGGGATTCGTCCTAGACTTGTTTTAGGACTGATCTAGAACTATAATCTGGCAAAATTTGCTAAAAAAAAAAAAAAAGAGCCAAAAATTGATGTTAGGAACCTGATTTGGGCCCAGTAGTCATTGACGAATTTCTGGCCATCTTTCGACGAATTCGCAGGGGATTTTTGAGGGGTTCTGCTTGAAATCTTATATAAAACGAAAGCGCTTTATCAATTTGTAAAGAACATGACCAAAAATGACCGAAAGTGAGTTTAAAATAAATGAACCCTAACCCTAAGTTTCAACAAAAAACACTTGCAATTCTAGCCAGAAATCAACCCAAACCACTTCAAATTCTTAAGGATATTGGTTGAATTCACAAGGGCAGTAAAATTCAAAAATTAAATGCAAGAAATAATGCCAAAGTCGATCAAAATTGGACTCTAATTTGTCAATCGATAACTAGCAAGTTCGCAAGTCCTTTTTTTTTTGGAAATTGAGCGGTAAAATTTGGTCCAATTGACTTGTGTTTTGAGGGCTTTGACTTGAAATTTAATATTCAACAAGATACACATGCCAATTCCAAAACTAATGACCAAAAATGGATCAAAATCGGGATCAAAAGCATGAATTCTAACCCTAGAGCTCTCCAGTAATATTTCGCTAAATTCTGGCCAAATTTTGGGCCAACTCTTGATATGAATTGAGGGCTTTTATTCATAAATTTATGAGTAACAAAATACGCAAATCAATTGCAATAAACAATGGGCAAACTAGATCGAAAAATCAGCTGTAACTTCTTTGTCAAAGTTTAATCAACTTTTTGATCAAATCAACTAATAGATTGAGGGCTTTAGTCTAATCTAGTAGGCAAAGCATTCCACGCATCAATTAGCAAGTTAATCGAATGAAATTATTGATTGAAAAATGGAATGTAGGGTTCGACAAGCAAAAAACCCCAGAAGTTCAAACCACAATTGCTCGTGAAATACTCTGCCAAAAAAATGCATACAATTTATCAAATGAAAGCTATCATTAAGCTCTATTAGAATACAAAATTTAACGAAAATTCATCAAGAAATTGCACATGAAATAATATCATGAACGTTTGAGTGTAATAGCAAGTAAACTGAATAATAAACCTAATCTTTAGAATGAATTTCAAGAAAGTATCCAAGCAATCCAACCAGGAAACAAGCCTATTGGCTCTGATAATGAAGGAATTAATATATTGAATTAACCATAAACAAATTTATCCTAGTCTTGTACCGGAAGACAATCAAATCTTAGATTTGAATCATTTGTCGAGAAATGAACTCCATATTCAAAGAACCTTCACGATCCCACAACCTAAGAGTCCTAGGATTTTGTGTAGAAAACTCTCTTTGGAGAACCCTCAGTGTTTCTTATTATGTTTCCTCTTAGACTGGTCCCCTTTTACATTGGATGGAGCAGTCGAGGAACTAGGATTTTTGAGGTGGCTAAGCCGTCGACTTATTAAGCTTATTGGGCTCGCACCCCTTAGGATGTATCATGTCCTAAGCTCAACATGTGTAACTGTTTTTTTTTTCCTACCATGTTGTAATGGCAATACTTTTTTGTACTTGTCATCTTATGTATCGCTAATGGCTCACATCAGTGATATCGTCATTTCTTTCAATCACTTGCGCGTTTTCCTTGTTAGTCATCTTTATTTTTGTTATCAGCAATATTTCTTAACAGGTCCAAAATTTCTTGATGTCGACTATTTATTTGAAAGATTTTAATTGGCCTTTATAGATTTCAAAATAAAGTTAGTCTCCTACGTTGATGCTTTGTTCTTTAATGTCTCGCAAATTCATTAATTTCATGAATTATAAGTGTTGTGTACTTGATATGTATAAGTCTTATCCTTAAAATTAACTTCTTTACTGCATTTTCTCATTTCTATTTCATACTTTGGGAGCCTTATGGATCTGAAGGATGCTCGTTCCTTATTTCTAGCAAAATTAAATATGCATCTAAATCAAGTTGCTCAATCAAATATGTTCTCTTCGAATCAAATGAGTGTTGGAACCTTGATATTGTCTTGTTGTCATGAGCCGCTTCTCTATTTGACTGGGAGTTTACTTATGCAAGGAGCCTTTCTTCATTCCCTTTATTCATGCTCATGCATTTGCATAGCTTATTTTCGATCAGAGATGCAATTTGGCTTTTACTAATGTCATCGAATGCTTGAACTCCTTAGTCCCAACATCCAATCCAAACTTGATAGCTTAACCATTTGATTTCCTATGAAAAATGATGTTATTGCATCATATCATTTTTGGAACCATCAATTATGTTTGGGGATCACAAGGATGTGACTCATATACAACTTGACTGTTTGTCGCCTCCAAATTAATATCGTATGTTATTCTTCTTTAATATTAATGCTTGCAGTATGCTTAATTCTCTTTGTCATTCATTTTTAAATTCTTCTGACTAGACACTTGATTTCATGCCATTAAGGTCATGCTAATCCCTTTCTTTGTTTATGTTGAATTTTGTCACCTACCCTTAAAAACATTGGTTCATTTGAAGACTCTCCTACCATTTCCCATGGTTACATCCATTCTCTACGATCACCCTTTCCTTTACTATTTGATAGCCCACATGTTTAAAAATAATGGCAATTTATTTGACTATTACCAACATTTTTTTAATATCTTTGTACATTATCACTCTACAGTCCTCAAGATTAGCAAATCTCATGAGTTAAGACTATATAACATAAGTATATAAGGCTTAAAACAAGGGTCACTCTTTGGACTTACGTTGAATCAAAATAGCTTGGGGACCTCAACTTTATGTTCAAGTGAGACCCTCAAATGATCTATATTTCAAGGTGAACTTTAATCTAGATTGTTCAGAACTCACTCATACCATGCGTCGCATCCTTAATTTCCCTACTGTTAAGGGAGCTTTCAAACTAAATCCACACGAAGACATATAGAAATTGTCAAGATTATGAATAGTATGATGTGCAAGCACAAGACAAAGTGCAAAAGAAGCAACCTCATAAACCTATATCCTCATCATAAGACTATTTAGACTTGAGGGTTACACAAACAATCACGAAAGACACGACACTAAAAGATTCACAGCTGTTTTTAGGCAGCTTCATATAACATGTTAAGTTCCATGGATGAAACTTCCTTTTAAGGGGGAAGGTTATAATGACATGAATCTTATTTATGTTAGTCAAATTAACTCAATCAATTTTAATAAAAATCGAGCACATGCACTTGAGTTCAATATTTAGAACTTACATGTTTTACAGGGCTCGACTAGTGTTAATGATCTCGCATTAAGAATTCTAATTGTCTCCATTTAATTATTTAGTACTAAGATAAATACTAGTGTAATAATAAGTTGATAGTGAATATGCATATAAATGACAAGGTTTGGTTTGTGAAATGCTTGTCTAAGTTTTATTATGTAGGCTGGAGTAATTTAAAATAATTGAGCAAGTAAGTAGACAAATAAGCTACTATATCCCCATTTAATTAGAGAATTGGTTAATTAAAAAGGAAATAATATGATTAAAAAAGGCAAAAAAATAAAAGAATAGCAAAGCTTTAGGGAAATGAAAATGAAGAAAAAGGAAAAAGAAACAAAAAAAGTTGAAAATCAACCCATGTCTTTAATTTGGCCAAAAATCCTAAAAAACATGCAATTTATCTCTGCTCATTCCTCTACCCTTGCCTAGCCAGCTGCCCCTGCCTGCAGCCTCCAGTGCATCATCGATCTATCGTTGCCGTAGCCACCAGCATCCGCCGGCTACATGGTAGGCGGTGGCCGCCCCCTTCTTCCCCTCTTCCTCTAGCCTATTTCATGCAATTTTTCAAAGTAAAACCTAAATCGTCTTTCATTTCACATGTTTTTGAATAGCTTGTTGAATTGATGAAATTTACGTGCTTACTTGGATTTAGGTAAGTGTGGCGTCTTAGGTGTTGGATGGAAAGTTTATGGGTAAGTTAATAATGTTTAAACAAGTTTTCCTTTGTGAGCTTTTTTTTTTTTAGCATTATTGGTTGAAGGATCAATTGGGTATTTTCAATTAATCTAATGATTGACACTTTATGTGGATTGATTAACGAAGTGGTTAGGAATCAGGAGAGGAAAATGGATGAATTTGAAACATTGGAATAAGTAACATAATTTATGCATTTTATTCGAAATATTGAGTGAGTTTTGATGTAACTAAGTCGGAAAGGTTGAAGTATAATTTCCACTTCAAATTTTAACAGAATAATATTAATCAATTGAGTTAGGAATAGTTAGGCTTTTTTTCTATCAAAATGATCGTTAAGCTTGAAATGAAGATTATTGTTTGGTTTGAGGTTCTATGAATCTAGGAAGGAAAATAATCTTATTAGGGGGTCTAAGAAATGCAAGGAAGAAAGGGGACTTCAATTTTCAGGTTAATTATGCATGGCTATTTTTAAGAGTCAAATTAGCTTTTAATTGAAAGTATGGTGTGAATAGTTGTTACATGAAACTTAAAGGATCTTGATTAGCCGTCATAAGGTCATTGATTTCAAGGTGATTAAGGGGCATGATGATTGAGGTACTTAGAAAAATAAACCAGTAAGCATTATAGAAGATAATTTAACTATTTTCGTATAGCCATGAGGAAGCAATTTTTAAAAAATGTAAGCAAAGGTGTCATATTAATAAAAATAAGGTGTCCCAACATCTAATTTTATGAGTGATGAAGGAAGAAAGTACCCCTAAATTTAAAAAAGTAAGATCTATTTAAAACTTTCAATCAAAGACCTTCCAACCTTGGCTTGATATAATAATAAATTCTTTGTAAATGAGGCAAATTATAATAGTATTAGTAAATTAAAGGGCTGAGAATACATACATACATATATATATATATATATATATATATATATGCTAAACATTCATAAGTGTAGTTCAGATCTATAATTAGACTTAACAAATAAAAATAATATAATTTATTAACAATATTAAAGTCTGTTTGAATTAGAAGATTAGGTCATTGCCATTGAGCTATTTGTCAATCAATACCTAAGGAAGATAACATATTTCAAGAAACAAAGTACATCTGGTGTCCGTCCGTATGAAAGTTCTCATGTTTGTTTATAAATATCAACATCACAATATATAAGTATTTAATGAATTATTTTTAAGTATTTTATCTATGAGGCGTGTACCTGAATTAATGATTGCATGAACTCATCAAATTTGGTTCCACTTCAAATAGCAATCAATAACATTTTTAATATAATTCTTTCTCCCATCATTTTGAACTAACATGAATTGAAATACATGTGTTCATTAGAAAAATGAATTTTATTCTTTATAATATAGGGGGTTAAATCATGAGTGTTGAAAATATACATTATTTTAGGGTCATTTGACAGCATTTCACAGGGTATTGTGTTTTTAAGCGAATTATTTGTAGCCCTTTTTCTATTTTAGGCTTAGATAGGCTTCTTTGATACATTTTGCCGGTTTTAAGACCTTTTTGACCCAGTGTCGGCCCTCAATTAGGCACATTTTGACGCTCCATGAGGGTATCCCCATCCGATATACCCATGGGCCAAAGAAGAAAAGAAGATCTTGGAGCTAATAGTCGCAACGGATGACCCGTGGTAGTCACCACGATCTGTGATGAGTTGGAAACTATGAACCCTTCATCGTCCTTCACTTTATTGCTGTGAATGCTCGAGTTCATATATGTGAAGGCATCCTTGGCTGAAAGCAATGGCGTCCCCACTCATCCTATCACTCATCCCTCTCATTAGTTTGGAATTTTCTAATCATTTTGGAGCAAAAAGAGAATTTGAAGAAATTGGCAATTGGATGTTTGAAAATTGAAAGATCGTTGAAGAACCTCCATAGATTGCTAAGCATAATCTTCCTTTTATTTCTTGAACTCTTGTTGATTTGATTTATAGGATGTTTAATTTGAACATCAGTAAGTAATTTACTTTAATTTATGGATTTCTTGCCAAAACATTTATGTTGGATCCCTAATTCTATTAGTTGTGTTTAGTTTATCTTGGAATGATTTTATTCTATCTTATGATTGAATTAATGTGGGTGAGTTTAGCCAGATTTGCTTGCATATGTTAGATTGTTGAGTGAAATACTTAAAGGAGAAACTCAAACTATTGCACTAACAAGATTGAACTTAATTTAGTAATTCTTAAAAGAGGGTTGCATTTGAGAGGGGACATTAGCAATAAATATCTACAACCTAAACTAAACACAAGGACATTTGAAAGAATGGTAATTGGATTTGTGCGGGCAATTCGGTTTATTTCGAGAGAAAAGATCGAATTAAGTTAGATTGCATTCCTGTGAATCATCAAACCTAGAAAAGAGCACATGCTAAATTCAAGGAGCTAACTCTCCACCAGGCACAACAAATCCCTAGATTTTTTTTTTTTTTTGGGGTTTGAATTCCCAAATTTGTTGTCTAGTAGTTATTTAGCCTAGCTAACAACCCACTGAAAATTTGTTGCTTAGCATTTTTAGTAGGATAAAAGTCAACATATTGCTTCGGTCTTTGAGGATGATATTTAATCAAGACTACAATACTCGTGCGCTTGCGGGTTGTGTCAAGCTTTCGCTGCTGTTGTCAGGAACTAAATTTCTAGCTAATCAGTTGATCACAGGAAATTGACTGAGAACTTTTCTTTTTACTTTATAATTGATTTGATAGTGTTTGTGCTGGTGCTTCTAGGAGATTTTCCCCCTTTATGTGAAGTCCATTTCCTTACGAACTCAATCCCGAGATTCAAAGGAATTTTCGTTTAAGCAGGAAAAAGCAAAGGAAGTCCATTTTCATACCTCACATACAATGGCGACGGCATGGGAGACCAAAGAAGGGCACTTCGGGATTTCATTACCCCGAGAGTCTAGCATCACTCCTAGCATCGCCCGACCAACTATGGAAGCTTAAAATTTTGAGCTTAAACTTGTACTCATATCCATGGTTCAACAAGCACAGGTTGTTGTTGCTCCAATAGAGGTCCATAATCTACACCTCTTAGTCTTTTTGGAGGTGTGTGATACATTAAAGATCAAGGGAGTCTCTATTGATGTCATTCGCCTTCATTTATTCCCCATCACAGTAAAGGACAAGGCAAAGGTATGGCTCTATTCTTTGCCTCCAGGGTTCATCACAACCTGGTTCGAGCTCATTAGCGCATTTCTCACCAAATTCTACCCACCTAGTAAGACAACTAGCTTGAGAAGCCAAATAACTACCTTAGCTCAAAGAGACGATGGGACACTTTACGAAGGATGGGAGCGATTCAAAGACTTATTGTGCTTGTGTCCTCACTATGGGCTCTAAAAATGGATGATCATGTAAACATTCTACAATGGAGTTACTTAACCCATACGATCTACCATTGATGCGGCAGCGGGTGGCACTTTGATGAACAAAACAGAGGATCAGACCTACAATTTGATTGAGGAGATGTCACTTAATAACTTCTAATAGCCCAATGAGAGAGGCGAACCTAAACAGGTTGGAAATAAACTTGAATTTGATGCACTTACTTTACTTTTTGCTAAAGTAGATGCTATAACTCAAAGATTGGATCGTCTGAATGTTAATGCTGTAAACTTAAGTGTATAAACCTCTATTTTTACTATTTTTGACCCTTCAATTCCACTAACTTTCTCCATTTATTCCTTAGGATTGGTGGAAGATTTAGTAAAAGTTGCTCATCTTTGCTTAAACTATCTCATTTGGATCAATTATCCTTTTTGTAGGTGTTTTGGTCTCAATTCGAAGAATTTCAGCACTTATCGGACCAAAAGTGAGCAAAGAGCAATATTTTGGGAAAGAACGAAGTTCGAGGATCAATTGGATGGGTCAAAGGCTTAGAGAATTAAAGGAAAGACACTTGCATGGCAAGTCGTGCATAGAAGCATGGTCATGCAAGTCAGAAATTGAAGCGAGCAAAGTACACGGCTGGGTGTGCAGCTTATGCATGGTCATGCACTGGAGTCAAAAACTTTCCTGCAGAAGTGCACGGCTGTGCGTCTCCCCGACTTTTCACGATTTAATTCTTTTTCGGGACAATTTTTGGGACAACTTGTATCTAACTTTCCTAGAGAATTTTGAGGGCGATTTTAGGGTTTCTTTCTCACATACTTTGGCTCTAATTTAGATTCTAGGAGAGTGCTTAATCGTTGGTTTTGATTTGTGAATTGGCCTTAGTAATTGATTAAAGTACGTCTCTCTTCCCTTCTTTCTGCAATTTCTATAAGAGTTTGTGTCCTCATCATGGTTTTCAGTTTCTTATTTGTGATTGGAATTGTTGTGATGATTAGTGGTTAAATCCCTTATCTTAGGTTGGAATTAGCCCCTATTATGCGATTTGGATTCATGTTCTAGGTTTTTGTGAATAAATGCCAATGTTTATAATTGAATTCTCACTTAGTACACCATTTGTTTGATGAATTGCATGAGAGAATTAAATTCATGTTCTTAATTAGGCTTAGGAGATCAACGAAAGTTGAATCCTTTACTTAGAGCTACTTTGTGGGCAATTGGATTTCTTAACATGAAAATAGTTAGGGGTTCAATTGGGAATGGTGAGTTACTTAAACTTGTAGTTTTGTTGATTCTAGTTTCATAAAAATAGATAATTAGGACTGCTTAACCAGTCTAATGATCTTTGAGAGAAGGGGTAGATTTACTTTAACTTGTAACCATTCTATTTCAGTTATTTTTGTGGGCTAATTCGCATGATTTAGTTTTTAATCCAAAGAGCATAATAGTGTGGTGAATTGTAACTTAGGATTTTTTTTATCATCGAGTTAAATAGTTTCAGTAGCATTCACATTTATAAATCTAAATCTGCTTTTGCCTAGATTGAGTGTTTCAATCAACCTGGTGAATAAAACCAAGTTTCCTGTGGATACGACCCATACTTGCCATTACTAGCTACAACTGGCACCGTGCACTTATGGTAACATTGACCTAGAAAAGTCATGGTTTTGATTAAACCCCAAACCACATGGCATATTAACCACAAGATAGAAGCTAATTAATCCTATTTAAAGTCAGATACAAGTTGTCCCAAGATTAGAAAGTCAGAAAAGCAAAAGACGGCAAGAAAGGATGACGGGGTGGCCGTGGAAGAAAATTGGCACGGTACGATTGTGCATCCCTCCTGTTTGCTTGCTCACTCGATTTCCTATGTAAAGCCCCTTCGAGCGTTTTCATGGGGACCCCCTCCCCGGTTGTCCTTCTGTGAGTTTTTGGGAGTTCTTAGCTTAAGCTTAGCCAATAAAAACCCTATTTAGGGGGATTAGATTAGGTTAGCTTTGTGTATAATTTACAGAAGACGGATCGATTTCAAGATTGAATGCTAAGTTCTTCTTTTCGCATCTTCCTAGGGTGAATTTAATAAGATTAATCAACCTGTATCCACAAAAACAATACCTTATATCCTGTGCACAACATCAAGCAGGGAGATTAGATTGAGCACGATTACCTCTGTTTTTGGGACAACTTGTATTTGACTTTCACAGATAATTTTGAGGAAAGTTTCTTTCTCACATACTTTGGCTCTAATTTAGATTCCAGGAGAGTGCTTAATCCTTGATTTTGATTTGTGAATTGGCCTTAGCAATTGATTAAAGTACGTTTCTCTTCCCTTTTTTCTGCGATTTCTATCAAAGTTTGTGTTTTTCGTTATGGTTTTCAGTTTCTTACTTGTGATTGGAATCGTTGTGATGATTAGTGGCTAAATCACTTATCTTAGGTTGGGATTAGCCCCTATTATGCGATTTAGATTCATGTTCAAGGTTTCTATGAATGAATGCTCATGTTTATGATTGAATTCTCATTTAGTACGCCATGTGTTTGATGAATTCCCTAAGAGGGCTGAATTCATGGTCTTAATGGGGGTTTAGGTGATCAACGAAAGTTGACTTCTTTACTTAGAGCTACTTTGTGAGCAATTGGATTTCTTAACATGAAAATAGTTAGGGGTTCAATTGGGAATAGTGGGTTACTTAATCTTGTAGTTTTGTTCATTCTAGTTTTATGAAAATAGATAACTAGGATTGCTTAACCAGTCTAATGACGTTTGAGAGAAGGCGTAGATGTGCATTAACTTGTAACTATTCCATTTCAGTTATTTATGTGGCCTGATTCGCAAGATTTAGTTTTTGATCCAAAGAGCATAATAGTGTGGTGAATCCTAACCTAGGATTTTTGTTATCATCGAGTTAAATAGTTTCAGTAGCATTCAGATTTATCAACCTAAATTTATTTTTGCTTAGATTGAGTGTTGCAGTCAACCTGGTGACTAAAACTAAGTTTCCTGTGGATACGACCCATACTTGCAGTTGCTAGCTACAACTGGCGCCGTGCACTTACGGTAACATTTTAAGATAACACGTTTTTGGCATCGTTGCCGGGGAACTTGTTCGTTTTAGAATCAGAAGTGACCAAAACACTCTAGATTAGGCTTTTTGTTTTTCTTTCTTTTTACTATGCTTTTCTTTACCCTTGCTTGGACTCGTTTACGCTTGGTATAGTCCTTCTTTGTATGTGCAGGCATAGTCAAGGGGTCACAATCTACTTCCTTTGAATCCTGAGATTGAAGCAATTGCTTACAGGCGAAGCGGCGCTCACATGAGGAAGAAAGCAAAATCTGTAATGGCTGGAAGGGACACTTGAGTTCTAAGAGACTATGCTATGCCACAACCATTAGGGATCACATCTTCTATAGTGAGCCCGATAGTTGAGGTGCATAACTTCGAAACTCCGGCCAGCCTTGATCTCGCTAGTGGAGATAGATCAGTTCGGAGGTCACCCGTCTGAGAACCCCAACATGTACCTGCATAACTTCCTTGCAAGGTGCGACACCGTCAAGCGCAATGGGGTACCTACAGACGCAATTTGACTGCACCTCTTCCCATTCTCTTTAAGACCCGAGCCAGAGATTGGCTCCAGAATGATGAGCCGAATACTTTCGCCACATGGGATGCACTCCCCATGCCCTTTCTCAATAAGTACTTTCCACGCGAGAAGACTACCAAGTTGAGGGCAGACATCACTTCATTCACCCAACTTTACGGCGAGTCACTATATGAGGCTTGAGAGAGGTTCAAAGATCTTTAACGCCAGTGCCCTCACCATGGCATCCTTGATTGGCCCTTGATTCAAACTTTCTACAATGGACTTGAGCAAAACCTGAAAATGTCCATTGATGCTACAGTTGGGGGTGCCCTTATGGGGAAATCGATTGATGCTACAAAGGCTCTCCTAGAAGACATGGATGCTAATGACTACCATTGGTCTAGCGAGCGAGCCACTTCGAAGAGGCGTAATGGCAAGTATGATGTCGACGTTGTGGATATGTTAGCTAGCAAGGTTGATTCCCTTCTCAAAGGCTCAACAAGTTATGGACTTCTAATACCGGAACGTCTTCTGGTACAATGTATAAGGTTAGTGTGATATATAATGTGTGTGGTATGTAGGGGCATACAACTGTTGAGTGTCAAGCCCACTTCCAGGGAGTGGAACAAGCTAATGCCAAGCAAAATTTCAACCCACGCCCCTAAAACAACCCATGCTCAAACACATATAACCCAGGGCGGAGGAATCATCCTAATTTCTCCTACAGAAATAGTAATCCTGTACCACCCACTGCCAATCAACCCCCAGGTTTTCAGTCCAAGGTCCCCTATAATCCACCCCCAACAGAAATCAAACTGGAGTGTCTTATGGAGTGTTTCATTCAGACTCAAACCAAGACTAATAAAGTTCTCAGTAAGCAAATTAATCAGCTGAACTCCAAGTTTGTTGCCATGGCCTCCCATCAAAAGGTGATGAATACCCAGATCGCCCAGATCGCCTAACAAGTCAGCAGTTTGTCTCAACTGCAGGGGCAGTTACTAGGCTAGCTCGAGATTAACCCTAGGGGTCACATCAATGCTGTTTGTGCGAGCGATGAACGGTTGCTGGAGAGTCCTATGATGGTACTCCAAGGGACTGCTCCCGTTCCTGTACCTACGGAGCCATTTGAGTTGCAAAATGAGGGAGATAAGGCTTTAGAGGGAGGAGTGTTCAGTCACCTCCACTCCGCCCCTACAAGCCACATGTCCCATACCCTCAAAGGGTGGCCAGATCCAAGCTTGAGCTCAGGTTTATACGGTATCTAAATTTGTTGCGAAGGATATATCTAGATACCCCTTTCTTGGAAGCTCTCAAAGAAGTGCCCTCCCATTTGAGGTTTTTGAGGGAGTTTTTTTCCAAGAAAGACCCACCTGAGGAGCCTTCAGTGAACCCCGTTGGGGAAGTATGCAACGCAATTCTTAAGCGCCAGTCACCATCGAAACTGCCTGATCCGACTGGTTTCTCTATTCCTTGTTCTATTGGCGATGTGAAGAATGAGAGCGCCCTCTGTGACTTGGGGGCCAGCATGAGTTTGATGCCTCTCTCCCTCAGTAGCAAGTTGCAATTATCTGATCTGAAGCCTACTAATGTCACCATCCTACTAGCAGATCACTCCGTCAAGTGCCCTGCAGGTATACTGGAAGACATTCCAGTTCAGTTGGGAAGGTTTGTCATCCCGTGTGGTTTCGTCGTTATCAATATGGATGACAGCTTGCAGGCTCCTATCATTCTAGGCGGCCATTCTTGTCTACTGCAGGGGCGATAATCGATGTGGTAGTACGGAGGATCTCCTTCCAACTATGTGGGGGGAAGATTGATTTTTATCTCCCCTCACCCAAAGCCGTCCTAACTTCTGCAGTGTCTAGAAGAGGTGGTGAACCCACTTCCTTCCTCCTCGCCTGTGTCTACACCTACTTAAGGTAATGGCCAGGCTTGGGAACTAATACAAGCACTTCTTAGGAGGTAACCCAAGGTTTACTGCTTTTGAAACAAAATGAAAAAAGGGGGGGAAAGAGTCCAAAAAAAAGAAAAAAGGGGGTCGCAAAATGAGCAAATTTTTTGGCAAGCAAGGAGCACGGTTGGCCGTGCACAACAAGCATGACCGTGCGTTGAAGGTAGAAGGTACCTGTAAATAAGCACGGTCGTGTGCCCTCACTTGGAGATGCACGACTGCCTGTGCGCCTGGGTTTTCAAAAGTCTTCTGCCCGGTACTCTCTCTCTTCGCCTCACCCCAATTCACTTTCTCTCCTCACTATCTCTCTTCCCCTCTAGCCCACTGCGCCGCCCAGACCATCAGCCGCCGGCCTCCCCTCCTCCGGCCACACCCCCCTCACCGGCGGCCGGCGACCTCCGGCCGCCCCTTTTCTCTCTACTTTCGCCTCTCTTCTTCTCCTTCTCCCTCCTCTCCCTTTCTTCATCTCCTCTCTCACCCACATCTCCACCACCGCGATCACCGGTTGATAAGTGCTTAATGTATACATCATCTTAGGGCTATTTTGCTTCCTTTTTAGGAGAATTATGTGATTAATGTTATTATTTATGCTCCTATTCTCGATTTATGCCTGGGTGTCATTGTTTGAAGTGTTTTGCAAGATTTTAGGCCTTTTTACCCAACATTTGACCCTTAATACATGTATTTTGACCTCCCCCTATGGACACCGATGTGTTGCTACGCCTGTGCAGCAAGAAAAGATCAGAAAATCGATTCCAACCTAGACCACGGTCGGACCGTGATGCCTGCCACAGACCATGGTGAGAGGTGAAACCGTTGCCTCTTCGTTTTCCTTCGGCCGTGTGGCTGAAATCATCCTGGTTTTCCTGTAAAGGGCCTCGTTCAGGCAGCAGCAGAAAAGAGAGGATGCATAGCAAGCAAGAATAGCATTAGTTTATCTTTCTCAAATTTTTTATTCTTTTAGCTAGATTCTTAGTTTGGTTACTGTATTAGTGAGAATTCTTGAGTGTGAGTGTTTGACCTTGAGGCAGTTTGAAGTCCTTGGTTGAAGGTTGATCTCAGTCAAGCCCTTCCACTCAGATCTCGCAAAATGTTGGTTAGTTTTTTAATTCTTAATCATGTCTAAGTAGTTTAATTTTTATATAGGAATTTGGTAGTATATAAAAGTGTTGTTGGACCATGTTTTAATCTAAAGAATTATACTTATTTTCATGATTGGTTAAATTTCGTTCTATTGAGTGACTTTCATGTTGTGAGCGGATTTTTGGCGAATGTTTGCTTGCACGCTTGAAACAATCGGGTGAAAAACTGAAAGGTGAAATTTGATTGTTGGACTACTTGATAAGACCTAACATAACATCATCTCGAAAGAGAGATTTGCACGTTAGGAGGACATAGAAAGTAATCGAAGGCATCTAACATAGATTAAGGCAAAGTCGTTGCCTTCGTTTGAAAGAATAACTTTTGCTTAGTTTAGGCAAATTTGTTTGAATTCGAAAGAATAGACTAAATTTTTGGATAGATTGCAATTCCTTAAGATTAACCGGTTAGAGAAAAGCACAGGTTTGTTGCTTTAAGCCAATCACTTATCGTAACTACATGAATTCCTAGACATATTTTTCCTTGATTGATTTAAAAATTAGCGAATAGAAGTTGTTAAATCGAACCATTTGAATTAGAATTTTACTTAGCATATTCTGATAGACCAGACTCGATAGATTACATTAGTCCCTGCGGAACGATGTCTTTTATCTATACTACGACTACCCATGCGTTTGCAGCAATGGTCAAGTTTTTGACGCTATTGCGGGGGACTAAACTATTAACTATTGAGTTAGTCCTGAGAAAGTCACTAAGTATTTTATTATCTTTTATTGTTATTTTTCTTATTTAATTGCATTGGCAGTGTTGGTGACAGTGCTTGCAGGAATTTTTTCCTGTTGATGCGAAGTCCAATCTTGTACGAACCCAACCCTGAGATTGAAAGCACTTTCCATAAACAGAAGAAAAAGCAAAGGATTGAAGAACAAATACGCGACGCTAGTAGGAATCCAACAAACATGGCGGGTGGAGGAAGTGACCAAAGAAGAACGCTCTGAGATTTCGTTACCCCTAGAGTTCAAGAGATCGCTTCAAGCATCACTCGTCCTACTATTGATGCCAACAATTTCGAGTTTAAATTGACACTCATTTCGATGGTGCAACAATCCCAGTTTGAAGGAACACCTTTGGAAGACCCGAATCTACACCTCTCGGTCTTTTCAGAGGTGTGTGATACGTTAAAGCTTAATGGAGTCTCCACTAATGCGATTTGCCTGCGCCTATTTCCTGTCCTTGAGGGATAAAGCAAGGGCTTGGTTACACTCCTTGCCATCTGGATGCATTACCACTTGGGATGAGTTGATAAGAGCCTTCTTTGCCAAGTTTTTCCCTCCGGGCAAAACAGCTAGCTTGAGAAATCAGATCGCCAATTTCATGCAAAAAGATGAAGAGGTGCTCCACAAAGCCTGGGAGCGATTTAAAGATTTACTGCACTTATGCCCCCATCATGGTCTTCAGTGTTGGGTGATTATCCAATCCTTTTCTAATGGTGTGACCTAGTCTGTGAGGTCCACTATCAATGCAGCAACATGAGGAACCTTGATGAACAAAACCGAGGATGAAGCCTATAATCTAGTTAAGGAGATGGCACTTAATAATTTTCAATGGTCCATCGAATGAGGCCAACCCAAACGAGTTCGAGGTAAGCTTGAAGTTGATGCGCTTACTTTACTTTCTGCTAAAATAGATGCTATGACTCAAAGACTGGACCGAATGAATGTTAATGCTATGAATTCTTGGCCCCTTCCCCTTGTTAAATTTGTGGTTCTATTGAGCATATAACTTTGAATTGTTAAGTTGGGAGTCCTTTTTCGAAGACCCTAATGAAGTTAACCATGTTCAAAACTTCAACCCGAGACCGGCCAATGAACCTTATTCTAGTATATATAATCAGGGTTGGAAGAATCATCTACATTTCTCCTATAGGTCTAATCTAAACCCATCAAATGTGCCCCCTATGAATGCTAGACCACCCCCTTTCAGAGACCATCGTTCCCTTCTTAAATGCCCTAAAAGTCCAATTTAGAAGCAATTATAGAAAGTATGCTTATGGAGCAACAAAAGTAGGATGAGTATATTAAGTAATTAGCCTCAAATGTTGATATGCTTACAACTTATAATAGGATATTGGAAGCCTAGATTGCCCAAAAAGCTAGTTTTTCATCTACGCCCTCAGACAGACTTCCTAGTAAACTCGAATCTAACCCTTGTAAGCATTGCAATTGTGTCACTTTGAAGGAAGAAATAGAGGACTCAACTGACCCTATGTACCGATGGAAGAGGGTAAGGAAATAATCATGGCTGGAAGTAAGGAAAGGAACACTGGTGGCAAGACTACCACATTTGAAGAGAATGACATCATAGAGTTTCCTATAATTTTTCCCCCAAAGCTCCCTGACTCAGGTAGTTTTTTTATCCCCTGCATTATGGGAAAAGTGGGAGTTGAAAGAGCTCTATGTGATCTTGGTGCAAACGTTAATATAATGCCATATTTTTCTTTCATAAGCCTCACCTAGGACCATTACTAGCCATGCCCTTTTCACTACAGTTAGCGGATGGTTCTGAAACGCAACCCATAGGCAGATTGGATAATGTGCTAGTCAATATAGGAGATATTTGGGTATTGGAGGACTTTATTATAGTGGATATGCCTAAGACTGATGGTGCTCAAATTATCCTAGGTCGGCCCATTTTGGCTACAGCTGGTTGCTATATTAATATAAGAAAGTGACGTATTACATTTGAGGTAGTAGGGCACTATGCTGTGTTTTGTCATACGAAGGAAGACATGGTTTCCCCTACTTATTTATTGGATGCATTACCCCTTTCCCCTGAAACTGATATGGAGGATTTCTTATAAGGATCTCAACCAAAGGCACATTAAGGTGGAATTTCCTGCTTCTATGCCACCTAACATGCTCGAGGTTAAGGTCCCTATGCCTAATGAGTCTTCTATGAGGAACTGTTGTAGGTTCGCACAACCTGTTCTCTCTATGCCCCCTATGGAAGGATTTGATGGAGACTTTGACCTACGGGTTGAACAAGTTGATAATGACCTGCCTGATAGGGCACGAGTGCGCTTTGTTTTGTATGCAGATACTGTATTATGGCACTGTGTCATAAAAATGAAGGACGTTCAACCCAAACTTTTGCGGTGGTACTTTTGACTGAAGAAGTTTGACTCTATGGTCCGGGATAAAAGTAAATGACTATCCACTCTCTAATCCGGGCCAAGCATAGAAGAAGGGTCAAGCTCTTGACCTTAAAAAAGCGCTTCTTGGGAGGCAACCGAAGCACTTTCTTTTCTTAGCTTTTATTTTTACTTGTTTTATAGTTTGCCCAAAAAAAGAAGTAGAGAAAAAAAATCTATGAGTAAATGTTAGCCACCATGGCCAGATCCCCAGAACCACGGCCGTGGGGTGCCACCCAGGGAAATTAAAAAAAATAGGGGACTAGCAGACGCCACGTTAGACCGTGGTGAACCCCATGGTCCGTGGTGTATTGATACGGCCCGCAGTCTAGGTTTTTGGCTACGATGCCCACTTTACTTCCTCACATTTCATCTTCAACCTCATAAGACTCTCTCTCCCTACCTCCATTTTCTTTCTCTAAACTCTCCATAGCTAATACCTTTAATCTTCCTTCATTTCTTCCCCATTTTCACTCATTTTCACTCAAAATCATCCCCTTTCACTCAATCTTTTCTCTTTCCCCAAAATTTCATTTCTTTCTTCTTCCTTTTCTTCAAATTCATCTCACTTTACTCATCCCCCATACCCATCTTTTTCTCTCTCTTATTCTTCTTCTTCTTACTTAATTTCTTCGTTTTCTTCTTTAAATTTTCTTATTTGGATTTTAGTTTTGGTTTTTGTCATGGTTTTTGGAACAATGGCACCAACCAAGAGATAAAGAAGCACCAAGGAGGTTGGTTCTTCAAGTCAAGCACTATCTCAACCCCAAAGGACATCCCCAACTGCGCGTGCTAGAGGTAACATTCCTCACCCTTTTGGTTTGACACACCCTGATCGTGTTGCTAGATACAATTGCTTGAATGAACATATTATTGTAACAACTAGATATTATGACAAGGAACTATTAACCCAGTTAGGAATGTTGGATGATATTAGATGGTTGTTTGCAAGAGGTGGTACATGACACTTTTTAGAAATTAAAGAGCATATATATCGGGACTTAACCATAGAATTTCTTAAGTACACTCCATGTCGATGTTACTAGAGGGCCTCAGTGTCAACCTAGATATATTACGTTTTATTTGCAGGGTCAATTTTACGTGATGAACTTAAGTACCTTTAACAGCATCTTCAGTTTTTCACATAGCCTGGATTTACCGAACCGCCAAGTCCCCCGCAAATTCAACCCGAATGCATTTTGGAGTGAACTTTTGGGGACCGTTAGGTACAACACTAGTTCATCAAAGTGCCCACATATTAGAAACCCTTGCATTAGAGTGGCTCAACGTATTTTGGCTTGTTCCGTTTTTCCTCGGGATGATAATCTGAATGTCCCGAGATTATCTGAGTTGTACTTTTTATCATGTATGCTCTATGGAGTCTAGCTTGACCCAGGTTCTTTTTTAGCCAGGCAATTGGATAGTGCTGCTATTAGCACTAAAGGTAGGATAGTCATAGGTGAGATTGTGACTGCCATTGCTAGATTTTTGGGTGTTGAGCCCGACCTTGGGGATAGAGTTTCTAGGTCTCAGCGGCTTGATCAAGCTGCTTTTGAAATCATGAACTTTTGCAAAATTGAAGCTGGGAGTTTATGTTTGATTTACTCTGGGGACCGGCTTTTGCCGCTTCCCAATGTTGATCGAACTGCCCTACTTCACCGAGGTAACCTTTATTGGGTACCTGGTGATGAGGAGGTTGCTCGACCCATACCCCATCATTCAGCCCCTCATTCTAGTCAAGAAGGGCCTATTTCATTCTCTAAACCACCCCCTTCTGACTATACTGACATCCAAGACGCCCTTAGATCCATTCAAGAGGAGCAAGTTTCCCTTTGAGCATTTGTTGCTTCTGAGAACACCGATCTTCGGGACTTTGTCTAAGAACTCCACGATGAGCTTCATGGGATGCTTGCTATCCATGCACATATTTTCAGGACTACAGGGCATGTCTAGAGACCTGGCAGGATTGACATATATCTTATGACCAACCACCACATCCTCCACCACCACCTCCTTTCTGATTGTTCTGTGCTACTCCCCTTCATTTTTTTTTCCTCTTGCATGCCCACATGGAGGGCAATGTGTGATTCAAATAAGGGGGAGTTAGCAATTATTTTTGGCGTCTGATGCCTATTTTAGTTTGGTGTGATCGATCTTTGTACATGTAGTTAGTGGTAGTTTTTGGAGTTTTTGATTTGGTATTTAGTTTTGTTTAGTAGTACATTTGGTTTTCTTTTCATTCTAGGTTGCATTTTAGTTTTTTTTTTAATTAGTTTCTTTTGTGTTTTAGTTTGCATTGTTATTAGGAGCATGCATAAAAACAAGAAAAATAAAAGAAAAACCCACAAAATTAAAAGAAAAGAAAAAAATACTCCGATGATGATCTTTCTTTTCATTCTAGGTTACATTTTAGTTTTTCTTTTATTAGTTTCTTTTGTATTTTAGTTTGCACTGTTATTAGGAGGATGCATAAAAACGAGAAACACAAAAAAAAAAAAACAAATACAAAATTAAAAGAAAAGAAAAAAAACTCCTCCGATGATGGTCTTTCTAGATTTGGTAGACTTCTTTGGTTTAGATTGATTCTTTGATTTGCCCAAATTGTGCATAAAATGTTTGTGAATGAGTTTTTCAAAATGATCTCCATGTTTTGACCACATGTTAGATGCGAATTGATTTGCCCCATGAGTCTTTACATGAATTTTGGCTTATGTTTACTAGTGAGCTAGTTTTGACCTTGGTAGATGTTCCATGGGTTTTTGAACTTTTACAGACTATTTATCAATTTAGTCTCATGTTTCCTTCATGTGTGACTCTTCCTTGACATCATTGCTCTAGAACTTGCTTTGATTCTCATTCAAGATCACATTTCGCATATGTATTTAGACAATATGATTGAGGCATTTTTTTTCTTTGATTTGTTGAACCCTACTACCAAATAGCCATCCTTATTGTGTATTGTATCCCTTGCTAGCTCCTTCGAGCCTATATCCAATTTTTTTCTTGATTTAAACCTCCTATTATAGCCTATGGCAAAATACTTGTCTTACCCTTAAGCCAAGACTAGAGGAGCGTTCCATTCTTATGCATCATAGGGCACTAGTAAGGTGGATTGTTATCTTTTAGTAAATTTTGGCTGTTTGATGAAGGGAAGTGCGTTCTTGATTGATTAAAAGGAAATCCCTTGTTTCAGTGTATAAAGTTTGGAGAATAGTTGGAATTTAAAGTTCATTATGGATCTCCTCTTAGCTATCCTTTTTGGGGGGAAAAAAAGAAAGGATCATGAAAAGAAAAAAAAAAGGGAAAACAACAAAAACAAGAAACAGGAAGAAAAAAGAAAAAAAAAACGGCAAAAAAAAAGAAAACGAAAGAAAGTGTTAGCCTTGTTGGGATTGTAAGTTAATTGTAATTGTGAACTCTTTCTCTCTTCAATTGGGAATGTGTTTTGATAAAATGTAATGGTCTAAGGATGTAGTATGATGCATTGGAATTGCTTAGCCCTTAGTCTCTGGCTTCTAGCTCCTCATTTCCAATACATTTATTCCCCTCTTACCTTTGCCCATGGCCCCATTACGACCTTATGAAAGTCCTCATGGTTGTCTCGTGTGTTTGTATATTAGTTATGGTGAATTTGAGAGCCTTATCAAGCTTATGGTAGATTTGAGTCCAAGGAATGAGAATTGAGGGAACCTTCATTATTATTAAACACATGAGTGATAAGAGCCACATAACTATAGTAAGGTTGCACCGGCCTCGCTAGCCTTACTTGTTTCATACGCTGGATTGACTGTATTTGACGATTTAGGGAGATTGATTTGAGTTTGACGTTGTGGTCTATCAAAAGTTTTTCGAGAATTTCATTCCCTAATCTATTTGTTAATGATTTTTGTATCTTTTTGGGCTACCTTTGAATCAGTTTTGCCATTGGTAGTTACCTATGTCTATCCTAAGGAGGTTATGTATAGTTTTATTTTTTCCTAGCATTGTTTGAGGACAAGCAACAGTTTAAGCATGGGGGAGTTTGATAATTGCTTAATGTATACATCATTTTAGGGCTATTTTGCTTCATTTTTAGGAGAATCAAGTGCTTAATGTTATTATTTATGCTCCTATTACCGATTTATGCTTAGGTATAGTTATTTGAAGTGTTTTGTAGGATTCTAGGCCTTTTCACCTAGCATTTGACCCTTAATAAATGTATTTTGACCTCCCCCATGGACACATATGTGCTGCTAAGCTCGTGGAGCAAGAAAAGAGCAGAAAATCGGTTCCAGCCTAGACCATGGTTGGACTGTGATGCCTGCCACAAACCGTGGTGAGAGGTGAAACTGTTGCCTCTTCGTTTTTCTTCGGCTGTGTGGCTGAAATCATCCCAGTTTTCCTATAAAAGGCCTCGTTCAGGCAGCAGCAGAAAAGAGAGGATGCATCGTAAGCAAGAATAGCATTAGTTCATCTTTCTCAAATTTTTTATTCTTTTGGTTAGATTCTTAGTTTGGCTATTGTATTAATGAGAAATCTTGAGTGTGAGTGTTTGATCTTGAGGCTGTTTGAAGCCCTTGGTTGAAGGCTAATCTTAATCAAGCCATTCTACTCAGATTTCGCGAAAGCATTGGTTAGTTGTTTAATCCTTAATCATGTGTGAGTAGTTCAATTTTTGTCTAGGAATTTAATAGTTTACGAAATTGTTGTTGGATCATATTTTAATCTAAAGAATTGTGCTTATTTTCATGATTGGTTTAATTTCATTCTATCGAGTGACTTTCATATTGTGAGTGGATTTTTGGCCAAAGTCTGCTTGCACGCTTGAAACAATCGATTGAAAAACCGAAAGGTGGCATTTGATTGTTGGACTGCATGATAAGACCTGACATAACGTTGTCCCAAAAGAGAGATTTGCATGTTAGGAGGACATAGAAAGTAATCGAAGATTTTTAACTTGGATTAAGACAAATTAGTTCGAAAGAACAACTTTTGCTTAGTTTAGGTAAATTTGGTTCAGTTGGAAAGGATAGACTAAATTTTTGGATATATTGCAATTCCTCAAGCTTAACCGGTTAGACAAAAAGCACATGTTTGTTGTTTTGTTCCAATCACTTATTGTAGCTATATGAATTCCTAGACATATTTTTCCTTGATTGATTTAAAAACTAGCGAGTAGAAGTTGTTAAATCGAACCATTTGAATTAGAATTTTACTTAGCATATTCTGATAGACCAGACTCGATCTATTATATTAGTCCCTGAGAAACGATATCTTTTATCTAGACTACGACTACCCGTGCGCTTGCGGCAGTGGTCATCGATGCCCCGCCGCTGCACTCCGTTGCCGGCGACCACCACCCCCCGTCTATCGACCACAAACCCCTCACCTTTTCTCCTCTAATTCAACCTCCACACCAAAACCTAACCCGTCCCCAGTACACAAATTTTCATACATTTGGGGTTGTTTTGTCTAATAAGGGGCTTCATTGAGCTGCTTTTTGCTTGAATTACTGCACTTTGGTTGATTTGGTTTTTAATTGGGTTGCTTGGTCCCTCTCGTTGGTGGAATTGGTTAATTGGGTGTGTTTTTGGGTTAATTCAAGCCCTATTCTCTTTCAATGGCTCCCAAGAACAAAGGAAAGGCATCCGCGTCCTCCTCAGCACCCTCCCAGGCTCCTACTTGCCCACCGGCTCCCCCATAAGATAACCGTGCTCAATCTAATCCCCCTCATGTGATCAATAGGTATGATATTGTGTTTGCCGATGATGTGCAATGTGACGCTATGATGCTTTGGTTACTAGGACGATTAGTACACCTAAGTATATTAACGTTGAATTATTGCAAGCATTGGGCATGTGGTAGGATATGAATACATTGCCTGGTCATTCGAGTTAGCATGACAATGTGCAATTGTAATTTCCTGTGTATGAGAAATTGGTATGGGAGTTCTTTAGCTCTTTTACTATTGATACTGTGGGGGAGTATCACAACAGGCATTGTTACACTCATTTTCAATTGGGCGATCCCACACATGAGATGAATCTCGCCCGATTTAGCGAATTATTTGTTGTGATTTTCCGCAAGCGTACGGTTTATCATTGTAATACTTACGTGTATCGTCCCCAGGGACGGGTTGTGAAATTGGACCACTACAAATCTAGAATACCACACGATTAAAAGCTAAGATAAATACTATTAACCAAAAATGCTATAGCTGCCCGAACTCATTAGCTACAAAAACTAGGGACTCATATATAAGTACAATAAACATCTCTTAACAACTATAAACCAAATCATCCTAACTCGGTTGGCAATAATCAAAAGTAAAGAATAGTTCATGCTCAAATTCTTGTCAATCACCCCCCTTCAAACTACTCTGCCTCGAACAACCAAAACCTAAAAGCGAATCAGACTTAAATTTTCGTGGCCCCAAAACTCCCGAACGGGGGAACCAAACACAATCTCAGAGAATGGGTTCTAGAACTGGAACAATTGAGCAACAAGCAGAATTCAAGCAACAAGCAACAAATTGAATTGAATTGAACAAAGAAGAAGTGAAAGCAAGGGAGGGGAATTTCGAGCGCAACAAGCCACCCAAAGTTTAATTACTCAAAAATGAGGAGAATCATATGCAGAATTCAGGCAGTGTCACAATCAGCCTAAGGATAGCCCAATCCGAAACATTGAAAGGCATAATAGATATTGCAAATGTCAACCGGAATTCACAAAATCGAACACAATACTTGAAAATTAAAGGTCCTAAAATTAGATGTGAAATTCAAAAATGAGCAAAAACAAACCCTAAAAATCTAAGCTAAAAAACGTTGAAATGAAACCTCAAATTAAACCTGAAAAGCTAAAACTGGACCTCCCTCCCCCCGCCTCTCTGCCGCCTTCGACCCCCTTCTGAAGGCTCCAAAACCACGCCCCCCAACTTATTAGTTGCTCGAATTCTCCTTTTCATAACCATCAGATAATTGTCATGAATGTTAGAGGAGACGGAAAGACCGAGGTAGAGGTGGAGATGAAGAGGCACGGTGGTTTTAGGAAGGTTTCGATTTCGGGCCATTGAAGGAGAAGGAGAAGAGGAAGCAGACCATAGGGAACAAGGGGGTTTCTTGCTTTCTCTTGGCATCTGAAGGGAAAGAGAAGAAGAAAGAAATGGAGGAGAGAGAAAATGAAGGGGGGAATTATGGCCGGGTCACGCCTAGGGCACGTGACCGGCTGGGCTTGATTTTGTCCTTTTTTTCTTTTTGGTTATTATTATTGCTTGATTCAGGTTTGACTCCATATAGCCCAATTCTTCCTTTTTCAGCATTCCTTCATCTTTTCCTTGCATTTTTCTGGAATTATTCAATATTTGCAAAGTAACATAAAATCAAATAAAAACCTAAAAATAATAAATATTTCAAGCATAAATCGGGCGGAAAGGTACTATAAAAATAGCACATTTTTGACATCAACATTCTTACAACTCCCACCGAGTCGTACAGCTGATTTTGTTCATAGGGATTATGGTCGGAGTGAATTTTGGGGGAAGATCACACGTCATGGCAGCCTTATGTCTCTCGCTCCTCCAAAGCTACATCTATATGCAACCTCATCCTTCGATGCCTTCAGGGCCTTGCAGCGAACATTATCTTTTCCCGATTTGATAGCCAGGGGGTGCCCAGGAGGGGTGAGCTATTTATCCTGTGCACGACTTTGCATAGGGTCCATCCCTATACTGCCTTTCATTTCTTGATCTAACTTGAGGAGCAAGCTAAGAGTCGCACCTTAGTCATCGCAGTGGGTGGCATTGTCACCGCTCTTGCTCACGGTTTAGGGCTTGGGAACCCTTTTTCCTTTATGCTCATCCTTCATAACGGTGCCCGCCTCAACTAGAAACTTGTGTGCATGTGGAGATTTTTACAATTATGGGCAATCAAATTTGGGTCAACCATCATGGTCATGCTCTCTTTCCCTTGCCCGACACCCCCCATACCACCGTCACTAATGAAGCCAACTGGAGCTACGACAATGATATTAATGGTGAGGGTCGTGCTGAGGATGCTGATCTTGACCCGCACCCTCGAGATGAGACTCCAGGTCCACGATCACCACTCCTTCATGCTAGTGCTAGTCCTGATGAGGCCAGCCCCTCTACTGCCCCTGGCTCCGAGGGGATTCCCCTTCGCCAGTTCCTATCCGACAAGTTTGCCTGACTCCACCTGAGGCATGATTATATGAGCAAGCAACACTCTCAGGCTATGCCAAGATTCTTCGTAGGCAAGATGAGTGGGACCTCCAACAGCGGAACCTTGAGCACCACGTGTACTATGCTTACGAGCACTTCCAGTGGCCCTATCCCCCTACTGATTAGCAACCTAGTGGCCCTCCTAGGCCCTAATAATACACTATAAGTACACCCCCATTCCCATATTTACATGCTTATTTCTTTTATTGGGGACAACGAAAAGTTCAAGCATGGGGGAGGGATTGATGTATTTGAGATGTGATCTGGGATTGATGTGTTCGGGAAGTTACTAGTGTAGTGCATATACATCCGCACATTAGTTGCATTTAAGGTGCATTTAGTTTAATTACATATAATTTCTTATTTCATATCTAGGATCTATTGCACACATAGGACCCATTGATAGCATTTTTGTTTTTATTTTCATTTTCTATTTAGTAGAGCATGTAGTTTAAAGCATATAGGCTAGATGTTTGCATCGCAAAGGAGACTTGATTGAGTTGGGTGCGCATAAGCTTTCAAGGTAATCATCTTTACCCTTCTCTTCTCTGTCTTCTATTGCGTTTTATTTTTTTTTTTCTTAGTTAGAGTTTATTGACTCCAAAAAAAAAAAAGGATTTTGAATACCTCTCGTGTGATGATGAGCCAAGACATTGGTGATCAGTTGGTTGACATGGTTGTGCATCCTTATGGGATTTTCTTGGTTAACACTCTTACACGATGATTTTGAAATGCTTTGATTCCATTGTTTGGTTTTCACATTCTGGTCACCCTTGTTTCCTCCCTTATCATGCTTGATTACTCCTTTCAAGTGGACTACTTGTAGGGCTAGTTATGCATTTGGTAGTTTGACCCGTGGGACCCTTGGGCCTGATTACGCTATTATCTATATAGTCTCACTATTTCATTTCATGTGTGACCCTCCCATGTGCATCTCTTCTAGGACTTGGTTTGTTTCTCTCTAAGGCTGCACGTATGCATTGTATTTGATGATATGATGGAGGCATTCTTTGATTCATTAGCAACCATATAGCCAAGTGGCCTTCTTGAAAATTATGTTACACCCCTCGCTAACCCTTTGTGCCTTTACTTGCTTTCACTTGTTGTAGACGTAATCACTTACATTTGGCCTTGTATGATCTCCTACCTTTATGCCAAGATTAGGTGAAGCTTTGTTTCAGTGAATTTTATTAGGGAGCATGAGGTGTAAGCTCCCTTGAGTAGTTGACTATCTCCTGTATGCTAATTGCGTTGATTGTATCTATGAAGTGAGTTGATGTTGGGCTTTAAATTATTTACCACCTACCAATTAGAAGGAAAAAAAAAAAGAGAGAAGAAAAAGCAAAACGATCAAAAAACGAAAAAAAAAGGAGAACAAAATTGAAAATAAAATGTTGGCATGGTTGGTAACTTCTATTATTTATCTCAGCTCGCTTGTTCCTAGTCCCATTCAAGGGGATGTTTATTTCAATATCGCTAGTTGGGTTGGTATGTCAGAGTAATGTAATGTTTAGGATGTGTGTGGTGCCTCTTAGTCTCCTGGCTTTAACTCCACATTCCCAAATTTATTCGTCCTCCTTACCTCTAGCCTATGCCCTATTACAACCCATAACAAGTCCTTTGGATTGTCATTTGTATCTGCATTTTAGTTATGGAGGATCAAGAATATGCCCAAGCCTATGGTAACGTTGCTACATTTGGGAGGACGATTAAGAGAGCCGCACATCCTCAAACACATGAGCGGAAGTGCATCTGTTTCGTTCCCCTATATGAGAGTTACTACCAGGCCTTCTAGTCCACCGCTTGTTTGGAGACATCTTAATGCGGATGGGGGCATGATATGAGATAACTGGAGGTTAAGTTGAATAGTGAGGTCTTCGATTGATTTTGAGTTTTGAAACCACATGTTTGTGCCTTAAATTATCCTACTAGTTATGTGCATCTATGCTTGATTTGGCTGATTTTTCACTGATCTTGCCTGAGGAGGTGAGTAATTAGAGGTCTCAATCCCCTGTCAGTTCATTCATGCCTTAGCTTTGCTTGAGAACAAGCAAGAGATAAGCATGGGGGAGGTGATAAACCTATATTTTTAGTATTTTTGACCCTTCAATTCCGCTAACTTTCTCCATTTATTCCCTAGGATTAGTGGAAGATTTAGTAAAAGTTGCTCATCTTTGCTCATAACTATCTTATTTGGATCAATTATCCTTTTCATATGTGTTTTGGTCTCAATTTGAAGAATTTCGGCACTTATCGGACCAAAAGTGAGTAAGGAGCAATAATTCAGGAAAGAATGAGGTTCAAGGATGAATTGGACGGCTCAAAGGCTTGGAGAACTAAAGGAAAGACACTTGCATGGCTAGACGTGCATATGAGCATGGCCATGCAAGTCAGAAATTAAAGCCAGCAAAGTGCACGACCGGGTGTGCTGCTTACGTATGGCTATGCGTTGGAGTTAAAAACTTTCCTACAGAAGTGCATGGCTATGCGTCTCCCCGACTTTTCGCGATTTAATTCTTTTTCGAGCAGTTTTTAAGACAACTTGTATCTGACTTTCCCAGATGATTTTGAGGATGATTTTAGGGTTTCTTTCTCACATACTTTGGCTCTAATTTAGATTCTAGGAGAGTGCTTAATCCTTGGTTTTGATTTGTGAATCGACCTTAACAATTGATTAAAGTACGTTTCTCTTCCCTTCTTTATGCAATTCCATTAAAGTTTGTGTCTTTCGTCATGGTTTTCAGTTTCTTGTTTGTGATTGGAATTGTTGTGATGATTAGCGGCTAAATCCCTTATTTTAGGTTGGGATTAGCCCCTATTATGCGATTTGGATTCATGTTCTAGGTTTTTATGAATGAATGCCCATGTTTATGATTGAATTCTCACTAAGTATACCATATGTTCGATGAATTGGTTAAGAGGGTAAAATTCATGCTCTTCATTGGGGTTTAGGAGATCAACGAAAGTTGAATCCTTTACTTAGAACTACTTTTGTGAGCAATTGGATTTCTTAACATGAAAATAGTTAGGGGTTCAATTGGGAATAGTGGGTTATTGAATCTTATGGTTTTGTTGATTCTAGGTTCATGAAGATAGGTAACTAGGATTGGTTAACTAGTCTAATAACCTTTGAGAGAAGGCATAGATGTGCTTTAACCTGTAAACATTTCACTTTAGTTATTTATGTGGGCTGATTCGCATGATTTAGTTTTTGAACCAAAGAGCATAATAGCATGGTGAATCCTAAACCTAGGATTTTTGTTATCATCAAGTTAAATAGCTTCAGGAGCATTCAGATTTATCAACCTAAATCTGTTTTTGCCTGGATTGAGTGTTGCAGACAACCTGGTGACTAAAACCAAGTTCCCTATGGATACGACCCGTACTTGCTGTTGCTAGCTCCAACTGGCACTATGCACTTGCGGTAACATTTTAAGATAACAAAATGCTCCTTCCCTTTGTGGAATTCGTGGTTTCGTTGAGCATTTGATTGTAAATTGCCCAGTTGAGAGTCCTTTTGCCCAATGCACTAGTGACCAAGTCAGTTATATCAACTACAACCCAAGACTGACCAATTACCGTTATTCCAGCACCTACGATCTGGGTTGGAGGAATCATCCAAATTTCTCATATAGGTCTAACCCTTCCAACATGCCTCAAGTGAATGCTAGATCACCCCTCAGGTTTTAAAGGCCTCTCTTTCCCCAACAAGCTCCCAAAAAGTCTAACTTAGATGCTATGATGGAGAGCATGCTTATAGCGTAACAAAAGCAAGATGAGTACATAAAGCAATTAGCCTCTAAGGTTGATGTGCTTACTATGCATAATAAGATGTTGAAAATCTAAATTTCCCAACAAGCTAGCTCTTCATCTTCACCCTCAGGAAGGCTTCCTAGTAAACCTAAACCTAACCCTATGGAGCAATGTAGTGGCATGATTTTGAGGGGTGGCAAACAACTTGAGGGCCTAAAAGGGCCAGCAATGATGTGAGTTCGTATGATGATGAGAATGTTATTGGGAAAGAGGTTCCTAGTCCCTCAAATTATGTACATGATGATGTTATGAAGGATACTAATGAGTTTCCTAAAGATGCTAAACATAGGTCCCGAAGACCCTACACTCCGCCTTTGCCTTTCTCTCAAAGAATGGTTGAGGCTAGGCTTGATTTCCAATTCAGGAAGTTTTTGGAGGTCTTAAAGAAACTCTTCATTAATATCCCATTCACCAATGCTTTTTCTCAAATGCCTTCGTATGCTAAATTTTTGATAAAGATTTTGTCTAATGAAAGAAAGCCAGAAAAGCATGGGACCGTAGCCTTAATTGAAGAATATAGTGCTGCCATCAAAAATAAACTTCCCGCTAAGGTTGAGGATCCCAATAGTTTTTCTGTCCCTTTCTTGATGGGAATTTATGTATAGATCATGCTTTGTGTTATTCGTACTTAAGTGTGAGCTTGATGCCCCTTCCTATGTATAAGAAGCTTGACTTAGGAGAAATAAGACCCACTACCACCTCCTTACAATTGGCAGATTGTTATGTGAAATACCCGGTGTGTGTTTTAGAGGATGTCCCCATTAAGGTAGAAGATTGATATGTGCCAGTTGATTTCGTGATGCTTGAAATGGAAGAGGATATGCATACCACAACCATCATTGGGAGGCCTTTCTTGGCCATCGCTAGGTGTCGTATGGATGTGATAAATGGTAATGATCTTTTGATGTGGGGGTGATTATGTGGAGTTTAATTTGTTTAAGGCTTCTAACTTTCCTTCTATTTCTGTTGGGTGCTGTAGAATTGATGTGGTTGATAATTTATTAAGGGAAGAAGTAACTAACCATGTTTCTACTGACCCTCTTGAGCATTGTATGTTAATGACTGTACTTCTAAGGAAGAGAATCTCGAAGTCCCCATATGTGCTCACATTTTGGAAGACTCTCTACAAGTTTCGCCTTCCCTTGCAAAAGTGGAAGAGCTCGTGAGTGATATTAAATCCTCAACTGATGAAGAGCATGCCATTGAGGTAGAATTGAAACCTATCCCTTCTTCTTTGAGGTATGAATTCCTTAGCCCAAACTCCATATATCCTGTGATTGTTAATGCTAATATAAGTGCATCTCAAATTGATTCTTCACTTAGAGTGCTCAGATTGCATCGTAAGACCATAGCATATACTATTGATGACTTAAAAGGAATTCACCCTTCTGTGTGTATGCATTGCATTTTGATGGAAGATGACCGTAAGCCCTTAATTGAGCACCGAAGGAGGTTAAACCCTAACATGAAAGAGGTGGTTAAGAAGGAAATTTTGAAATTACTTAAGGCCAACATTTCTACCCTATCTCAACTAGTAAGTGGGTAAGCTCGATCCATGTTGTGCCTAAGAAAGGAGGAATAACAGTTGTGAAAAATGAGAACAATGAACTGATTTCCACTAGGACAGTCAGGGGTTGGTGCATATGCATTGACTATAGGAAGTTAAATAAGTCCACCGTAAGGACCACTTTTCCCTTCCCTTCATTGACCAAATACTTTAGAGGTTGGCTAAGAACTCCTATTTTTGCTACTTAGATGGGCATTTGGGGTTTTTTTAAATCCCTATCTACCCTATTGATCAAGAAAAGACAAGCATTTACTTGTCCATATGGGATATTTGTATATAGAAAGATGTCATTTGGGCTATACAATGTCCCGTAACCTTTTAACGTTGTATGATGGCTATTTTCTCAGATTTTATTGAGGACATTATGAAGGTGTTCATGGATTCTTTTTCAATATATCAATCATCTTTTAATCATTGCTTGCATAATTTCTTTAAAGTGTTGCAAAGATGTGAAAATATGAATTTCATATTGAATTAGAAAAAGTGTCATTTTGTGGCACAAAAGGGGGTTATTCTAGGGCACGTTTATATTGTCTCTAACGAAGGCATTATGGCTGACAAAGTAAAGGTGGCGGTGATTGAGAAATTACCACCACCAAATTCTATGAAGGGTGTGAGGAAGTTTCTTGGACATATCAGTTTCTACCGGCAGCTCATTAAAGATTTTTCGAAAATTACAAAACCTCTCACCCAATTGCTTATTAAGGATGTGCTCTTTGACTTTGATGAAGAGTGTTTGAGTGCTTTTCTTAGGTTAAAAGAGGCATTAGTTTTGGCTCTGGTGATGCAAGCCTCAGGTTGGGGGCTACCTTTTGAAGTGATGTGTGATGCTAATTATTTTGTATTGGGAGTTGTTTTAGGGCAAAGGAAGGACAACAGGCCATATTACATCTATTATGCGAGCCGAACTCATGATAAGGCTTAAGTGAATTATCCCATAATGGAGGAAGAGTTTTTAGCAGTGGTATTTACCTTGGAAAAATTCCAGTCATAGTTGATCAATTCCGAGGTTACAATTTTCACCAATCATGCCGCATTAAAGCACATACTGAAGAAGCCTGACTCTAAGCCTCCTCTTATTCAATGGGTTCTTCTCCTCTAAGAATTTGATTTGGATATTCGAGACAAGACCGGGCTGGAGAATGTGATCGTTGATCACTTATCCTGCATTGGCCCTGAGGCCACTCCTATTGAGGAGTTCTCGAATGAGGAATCATTTCTGGGTTACCAACTCCTTCCCATTTCTCACCAAGCCACTCCATGGTATGCTAATTTGGTGAACTATAAAGTATGTAGAGTATTGCTCCTAGGTTGTCTTATCTATAAAAGAAAAAGTTCTTAGCCGATGCCAAGTATTATGTGTGGGAGGAACTTCTACTCAGCAAGCTATGCGGAGATGGTATCTATCGAAGATGTTTGTCAAAAGATGAGGTCCATAGTGTCCTTCACCATTGCCATGCTTCAACATATGGTGGACGTTTTGGCCTAGACAAAACCATTGTCAAGGTTCTTCAAGCAGGCTTCTATTGGCCTACTCTCTTCAAGGATGTAAGGAAATTTGTTCTTATATGTGATTAATGCCAACGAATAAGGAATATTTCCAAGCGGTGTGAGATGCCTCCAAGTGGAATTCTTAAGTTGGAGCTCTTTGATGTTTAGGGAATTGATATTATAGGCCTGCTCCCTCCATCTCATAATAATCTCTATGTTGTCGTGGCAGTCGACTTTATCTCTAAATACATGAAAGCTATTGCTACCCCTACCAATGACTCCAAGGTGGTGATCAAGTTCCTAAAAGAAGCATATTTTCACAAGGTTTGGCACAACAAGGGCTATTTTGAGTAACAATGGGACTCATTTTTGCAACAAGCCTTTGGAGTCTCTCTTGAAGAATTAAGGGGTTTTTCACAAGGTTGCTACACTTTATCACCCCCAAATAAGGGCTAAGTTAACCTATCCAACCGCGAATTGAAGACTATCTTAGAGAAGACAGTTGACCGATCCTATAAAGATTGGCCTTTGAAAGTTGATGATCCTCTATAGGTGTACCGAACCACCTACAAGATTCCTCTGAGCACTACTTCAAATCAGTTGGTGTTCAAAAAGTCTTGCCCTCTACCGATAAAGTTGGAGCACAAAGTATATTGGGCTATTTGAGCACTTAACTATGATCTTAAGGCGGCCGGAAGGAGGCAGATGTTGCAGTTGAGTGAGGTTGATGAATTGAGGTTGGAAGCCTGTTAGAGTTTGAAGATCAATAAAGAATGAACCAAGAGATGACATGACAAGCACATTATGAAGAGGTGGATTGAGAAAGCTAACATGGTTCTATTGTTCAACTCCAAGTTAAGGTTATTTTTTTGGTAAGCTGAGATCCCAGTGATGGGAACCATTTCAAGTCACCAAGTCATTCCTCATGGAGTGATGAAAGTTGGAGTGACTCCACCGATGTGTTCAAGGTAAATGGGTAGTGACTTAAACTCTATTTTGTGGGAAAACACATTAAAAAGGCCATTATCTATAAACTCACTGATCCTGTGCAAGCATAGGGAAGAAGGTTGAGCTCTCGACCCTAAAAGAGCACTTCTTAGAAGGCAACCCAAGTATTTTATTGTTTTCTCCTCCTTTTAAATGTAGATAGGGTCTAGGTTGTCATCATTATCTGAGGAAAAAAAAAGTGAGAAAAAAAGAACAAAAAAAGGGGGGAAAAAAATTAAAGGTTAGCTTTAGTGAGCTAGTCACAACTATAGTCCAAGAGTGGCACTTACCACAGACCATGGCATAGTTACCACCAAAAAAAAAAATTAAAAAAACTTTTGGAGAGAACCTAGGCAGCAGGTAGCACAGATGACCCGTGGTGAGCTGTTGTGGGCCGCAGTTAAGGGTTTTGACCGAGATGCCCCCCCTCAACCTCATTTTCATCTTTATCTCGACTCTCTCTCTCTCTTGCTACCTCCCTCATTCTCTCTTTAAAACCTCCATTGCTAAACCTCTAATTCCTTCATTTCTTTCATTTTCTACTCCAATTCACTCCAAATATCACCATTTTCATCCCATTCATCTTTTCTTTTCCACATTTCCCTTTTCCTCACACAATTTTGCTCTTCTTTTTTTCTCTTTAGCCACCCCTTCATCTTCATCTACCTCTTTTCTCCATTATCATCCTCCACTATGTGCGTCCTTTATATTTTTCACTCACATTCATCCTTTTTCCACTCCATTTTGCAAAACCTTCTCCATTTCTCCATTTTCTCTCTTTTTCATACCCCATATCCTCTATTGTTGAGGATTTCTCCAAAGGTTTTCCTATTTCGCCCAATCTTAACTCAAGACCTCGAATCACACTAAAGAAGAAGCTTAAGACACCCAAGGTGTGGGTACTTCTGGTCAAAACACCACAACGATGCCTTAAGAAACTGTTGAACATCCACCAATGCATAGACTCGAGGTAACGCTCTTCACCCCTTGGTTTAACTCATCCTAGTCATTTTGCTCGTTATATTTGCTTGAGTGGTAAAGTTATTGTAGCTCCTCATTATTATGATGAGCATTTGTTGAACCTATTAGGATTGTTAAATGATATTAGGTGGTTGTTTGGAAGGGGTGGAATACGTCAATTTAGTGAAATGAAGAACCATACATATAGGGACCTATTCCTTGAATTCTTAAGTACCTTGCACATTGAGGTCATTCGAGGTCCCCAATGCCAAGAACGATACCTTTCCTTCCATTTACAAGGAGAATTCTATGAATTAAACCTTAGTGCCTTTAACATCGTGTTTGGCTTTTTACCTAGTTTGAACTTGCCATGCCATCAAGTCCCACAAGAGTTTAACCCAAATGCTTTTTAGCATGTGATTTAGGGGGATCATACATATAATACAAGTACTTGTAAGGGCATTCTAATTAGGAATCCTTGCATATGGGCGGCTCAACGCATGCTTTCTTATGGTGTCTTTGCTAGGAACGATAGTCTGAATGTCACCTGATTACCAGAGTTGTACTTTTTATGAGGTATGATGAATGGTCACTGGAGTGACCCTAGGTCTTTCTTGGCACAACAATTGTATAGTGTAGCTACCAATACTGTGGGTATGATAGTAATTAAAGGGTATCATCACCTCCATTGCTCAGTCTTTAGGAGTTGAGCCTAATATTGAAGATAGGGTTTCGAGGTCCGAGCAGCTTGATAAAGCCGTTTTGAGTAGGTGAAATTTTGTAAGGTTGGGGCTGGATGATTGCGTTGGATATGCCCTGAGAACTGGCTTTTGCCACTTTCCAATATTGAGAGGACCACCTTACTTCATCAGGCTAACTTACCATGGTTATCCGGTGATGCTGAGGTTGTCCATCTTGCACCTCCTCTATCCCCACCTACTTATTATAGCAGCCATTCCTCCCAGCCTTCCTCCCACAATTATAATGAGCTTCACGCAACCCTTGGGTCCATTCAGGAGGAGTGAGCCTCTCTAGGAGCATATGTTGAAACTGAGAATGCCGATCCTTGTGGTTTTGTCCTAGAGCGGCATGATGAGCTCCATGGGATGATTGCTTGCCACAACTAATATTTTCAAGACTTTTTAAGACTTTAAGGCCTGTCTTGAGACTTGGATAAATTGGCATATCTCTCAAGGCTATACCCCACACCCTCCTTCCCTTCTTCCTTTTTTATTGCTTCTTAGTACCCCCTTCCCCTTTTTACTTCTTTGCTTACATTGAGGACACTGCTTTGCTCGAGCATGGGGGAGTTGAGTTGAATGATGGCATCTGATGCTTAGTTTCTTGGTTTGTGTATGTGTGCAGAGCATACATGATTGCATTTAGAGTTGCATTTTAAGATTAACCTCATGTAGCTGGAGCATGTCGTTAGTACATTTAGTTTCATTCTCGTAATTTTATATTTCTTGTGCATTAGAAGCATGAGATTTAGAGTTGTTTTGCATTTTAGGCTTAACTTCATGTATGATAACATTTCCGAAAAAGGAAAAAAACCAACAAAACAAAGCCATTTGAAAAAAAAAAACAAAAAGAGAAAAATCCTCTGGTGATGAAATTTGTAGACTAGGTAGTCTTCTTTGGTGTGGAATTATCCTTTGATATGCCCAATTGTGATTAAAGGTGTTTAGAAATGACTCTGTGAAAAATGTGCTTCATGTTTTGACCATGCGTTAAGTGTGAAAATTGATTGCCCCATGATTCTTTACATAAATGTTGGAACGTGAATCCTAATGAGCTAGTTATGACCTTGGTAGATGGCCCGTGAGCGTTCGAGCTTTAAAAGACTAATTTATCAATTATAATTTCTTTGGCTTTTCTTGAGTGACTCGTCCCAAATATCACTTTTCTAGAACTTGCTTTAACTCTCATTCAAGGTCACACTTAGCATATGCATTTTGGCAAAATGATGAAGGCATTCTTTTAATTATTGAGCCCGAAGACCGAATAGCTACCCTTATTACGCATGATATACCCTGTGCTAGCCCCTTTGAGTTTTAACCCATGTTTATTGATGTGAGCCTTCACACATAGCCTTTGGCCAAACATATTTCTTACCCTTTAGCCAAGAATAGAGAGGGTTTCACTTCTTAATATTTTGATTGGGAGTTAGCTTGGAGTTGAGATCTTTTGGTGGGGTGGTTTGGTTAGTTGGTGAAGGAATTTGCGCTCTTTTGCTCATATGAGAGATCCCCTGTTTTAATAATGGGTCGATTGGTGTAAAATGATTAGAGAAGAGTTGAAAAAAAGAGTTTGATATTTATTTCCATGGCCAATCCCTTTGTTCAAAAAAAAGAAGAAAAAAATGATAAAAAGAAATAACAAAATGGTGAAAAGGTGAATAAAAGAATTTGGAAATTATAGGATTGTTATAATTATTTTTGAATTTCAACTCTATTCTCCTCATTTGATTTGTATAAGGGGATGTGTTTGTGTATTTGAGTAGTATTTGTTTGAAGAAAGTATTTCATGAGAACATTAGGGAAGTTTAGCTTTTAATCTTTGGCATTTAGTTCCACATTCCCAAAAGTATTTGTTCGCCTCTTACCTTTCCCATGGACCTATTGCAGCCCATATAGAGTCCTCATGATTATCTAATGTGGGTTGCATACTAGTGATGGCGAATTAAAGAGTTTCGGCAAGCTTATCGCAGATTTGAGCCATTGGAATGAGAATTGAGAGAACCTTATGACATCTTAAAACATATGAGTAAAGAATATCACATGACTAAAGTGAGGTTCTGCCGATTTTTCTAGCTCTATCTATTCCATGTGCTGATGTGATTGTACTAGATGATTTGGGTGATTGATTCAAACTTTGACATTGTGGTCTTTAAGGAACTTTGAAAACTTCGTTTTCGTATCTGATTGCTACATGTTTTTGAATGCTTTTGGGCCAACTTTTAGTTGGTTTTATTATTGAATATGCTATTAATGCCTTTCTGAGGATGTTGTGACTAATTTTTTTTACTCTTCGGCCTGTTTGGAGACAAGCAATGGTTCAAGCATGGGGGAGTTCGAGAAAGTGCTAAAAATATGCATCATATTAGGGTCATTTGACAGCATTTCCTAGGGAATTGTGTGTCTAAACGAATGATTTGAACCCTTTTCTATTTTACGCTTGGATATCCTTCTTTGATGCATTTTGCAGGTTTTAAGACCTTTTGACCCAACGCTGACCCTCAATTGGACACATTTTAACTCACCACAGAGGTAACCCCATCCCATATATCTGTAGGACAAAGAAGAAGAGAAGATCTCGAAGCCAGTAGTCACCGCGGACGGTGGTGAGCTGAAAACTGTGAACCCTTCACCTTCCTTCATTGTGCGGTTGAGAATGCTCGAGTTCATATATTTAAAGGCATCTTTGGCTAAAAGCAAGGGCATCCTCACTCATCCTATCACTTATCTCTCTCATTAGTTTAGAATCTTCTAAACATTTTGGAGCAAAAAGAGGATTTGAAGGAAGAAATTGACAATTAGATGTTTGAAGATTGAAAGATCATTGAAGAATCTCCATAGATTGCTAAGTATACTCTTCCTTTTATTTCTTCTTGAACTCTTATTAATTTGATTTAGATGATATTTAATACGAACATGAGTGAGTAGTTTACTTTAATCTAGGGATTTGCTTGTCAAAACACTGATGTTAGATCCCTAATTCTACCACTTGTGCTTAATTTATCTTGGAATGATCTCATTTTATATTGTGATTGAATTGATGTGAGTGATTTTCGCGAAATTTGCTTGTATATATTAGATAGTTGAGTGAAATGCCGAAGGGGTGAACTCACCATTACACTAAAAATATTGAACTTGAGTTACTAATTCTTGAAAGGGAGTTGCATGTCGAGAGTAGACATTAGCCATCAAGACCTATAACCTAGACAAAACAAGGAGATTTGAACAAATGGTAATTTGACTAGTGTTAGGAAATCGATTTATTTCGAAAGAAAAGATTGAATTAAGTTAGATTGTAGTCCTTTGAATCGTCCAAACCAGAATAGAGCACATGCTAAATTCAAGGAATTAACCCTTTACTAGGATAAAAAAAATCCCTAGATGTTTTTCTTTGATTGAATTCCCAAATTGGTTGCCTAAACAACCCATTGACAATTTGTTTGCTTAGCATTTTTATTAGGACAAAAGTCAATAGATTGCTTTGGTCCCTAATGAGGATATTTAATCTAGACTACAACACCCGTGCGCTTGCTGGTCATGTTGATAAACATATTGAGTTTGTGCAGCATTTGAGAATTTTAAGGTATAGCATTTGAGAATTTTTAGCACTTGGCCACACAAGTGAAGTAACAAGGCAATCATTAAGACTAGATAGGCTTACAGTAATGTTGAACATGAATTTTTCATGATGGAATTTAAATATTTCCCACTTAAAAACAGGGTTCCAAAATTAAACTAGAAGAGAAAGGTTATCAAGTAGGATTTCTACTGTGATATGAGATACATTTCACAACAAGCAAATCCCTACCTAAAATAATTTTTGTTAAAAAATATAATGGATTTTAATGCCTATAGGAGACATGTGGCAATTGAGTCCAAAATTAATAACCCTTTCTTTTCCTTGCTTTTTCACTCTCCTAGAGGTACAAACAAAAAATAGGAGCATTTTAAATATTAAAAAATGATGAAGTGAGAGGTTGGGAGGTATTTATTGCAGCATTTTCCCCACTTTCCAAATCACCACAACATGGAGGTCATGGGGTTGGAACACAACTGCCTACCTTCATGTTAAATAGGGGAGAGATCAGTGAGATGCCCAAAAAAAAAAAAAGAGAGATTTCGACAAAAGGCACCGGAAGGCACAGTGAAATCAGAAGGCAAAAAGACAGAGAAAATACATAAGGAAAGAGAAGGCATAACAGAGCAAGAGCTCTGGGAAGGAGTAAAATAGGAAGCAATAAGATCCTATCATCGTGCCCTCCAAATTGAAGTTTAAAGGTAAGAAAACAATGTGGTTAAGCTAATCTTTATCTTCTCAATCTCTCCCAAGTCACCACTTTCAAGTGTTCATGTCAGTCACAGACAAAGATGACAAAGAATGTTAGGAGAATTAGGAAATATTATATTGTATGCGATCTTATCTTAATCTTTTCCTTTCCTATTTACATTAGAGTTAGGACTCGGTCCCTTGTTCACCAAGCTAGGGTAAGTATTGTGTCTCATTCATGTATAAAAGCCATGGCAATTGTTAATGAATAAAGATCAAGAAAGACAGAGAGGATTGAGAACCTACCTCCAACCCAAATAACCAAACACTATTTATGTTTGTCATCATGGTATCAGAGCTCTTAATATCCTATACATTCGAACAAACTAGTTAGCCATGACAAACAAGAAATTCGTGATAGAAAGTCACTCACCTTATTTTCTACATCCATCAGAGGGACCTGGGGCATTAATCACAACTGTAATCTTTGACGGTAAAAATTATGACCTTTGGGAGAAAGCAGTTAGAACTGCTCTTAAAGCCAAAAATAAGTTAGTTTTCATCAACGGAACCTTAACAAAACTGACACCAAAAGCCGGAGAAGATACACTGGAACTACAGGCTTGGGAGATGGCCAACTTTATGATTTGTTCCTGGATACTCAATGTCATTGACCCAAAGCTTCGAACCGGCATCGCATACATGGACACCGCACAGCTTATGTGGGAGAATCTGCAGAAACGATATGCTGTCTCCAATGCTCCAAAGATTCACTAGCTTAAGACGAAGCTCGCCGAATGTAAGCAAGGTGCTTTGGAAGTTGTGGAGTTTTATTCGAAGCTTATAGGCTTGTGGAGCGAGTTGGAGAATCAGGTACGCTATCCACATTGTACCTGCATGAAGTGTGAGTGTGACATGGGAGAAAAATTTATGAAGTTGATAGAAGAAGAAAAAGCCCATCAATTTTTGATGGGTTTGAACGATGAGACATATTCGAATATCCGAGGGCAAATTCTGGCTATGGATCCCTTGCCTTCTCTTGACAGGATGTTCAACATGGTCCACCAGGAAGACAGCCATAAACGCTTTGTAATAAATCGAGACGATCGAGCTGAAAATATGGCAGCGCTTGCGATGCAATGTAAGGCTCCCTCGGTGACCAGTAGCAAAGGATCATGCACACACTGTGGCAAATATGGACATGAGGAGGCTGGTTGCTTCGAGTTAATCGGGTATCCACCCGGCTGGAGTTCGCGTGGACGAGGACGTGGAGGTCGCAGGGGTGGCCGCAGTGGTCGTTCCGGCAGCACCAGAGGGCGAGGTGGTGGTCGTGAGTCAGCTTACGCAATCTCAGCCAATCTATAACCATCGCCAGATTCGAGTGCAACAGCAGAAGCCACTTCGGTCTCTATTCCGGGTCTCACACATGAACAAGTTCAACGACTATTAAGTCTCATTGACACACCGAAAAGTGGAGGCGAGCAACTCACAGGTAAAATACTATGGATGCTCGATAGTGAGGCATCGACACACATGATGGGTAACGCGACATTGCTCTCCCAAATACAATCCAGACAACCTATTGTGATTGAATTACCTAATGGGGATCGAGCCGTCGTTACTAAGCATGGAACAGTGGCCCTGGAAGATGGAAAAAACTTGCGCAACGTGTTATTAGTTCCTAACCTTAGTTGTAATCTTGTTTCAATTGCAAGGATTACTAAAGATTTGAATTATAGTGTAACATTTTTTGATGATGGCTGTGTTTTGCAGGACCGTATCTCAAGGATGCCGATTGGTACGGGTGAACAACGAGATGGGGTTTACTATTATGATGGGGCACCAACAAGGACTAAGAGTAATGTAGTGAAGGCTGATGATCTGCGGCACAAGCGAATGGGACATCCATCCAATGAAGTTATGAGTATTTTTGCAAAAAATTTAGGTGTTTCAATTTCCTTTAGCAGCAATGAAAGTGTATGTGACGTTTGCTTCTGAGCTAAACAAACCAAAAATCCATTCCTAGTTAGTAGCAATAAAGCGGAAAATTTATTCGACATTATTCATTGTGATATTTGGGGCCCATATCGTGAGCCCTCCTCCTGTAGAGCCCATTATTTTTTAACAATAGTCGATGATTATAGCCGCGGGGTATGGTTGTATCTTATGAAAGATAAAGGTGAGACGGGACCACTTCTGGGAGATTTTGTTGTCATGGTTGCAACACAATTCACCAAAACCATTAAAGTGGTGCGCACTGACAATGGGACTGAATTCAAATCTAGCTCTATGAAGCAATTTTATCGTACCAAGGGCATCACCCACCAAACCAGCTGTGTAGATACGCCTCAACAGAATGGTCGAGTGGAACGTAAACATCGACATCTACTCAACATAGCCAGGGCTCTTCGCTTTCAAGCTCATCTACCATTGCGGTTTTGGGGCGAATGTGTCCTTACAGCAACATATCTAATCAATCCAACGCCTAGTAAGATCTTACATGGGAAAACCCCCTATGAGCTCCTCTTTCATAAGAAACCTTCTTATGATCACATTCGGGTTTTTGGTAGCCTTTGCTACACGCAAAATCGTCGTAAAGGAAGTGACAAGTTTGCCTCACGAAGTCGAAGGTGCATCTTCACGGGTTACCCTTATGGCAAGAAAGCATGGAGATTGTTCGATTTAGAAACAAATGAATTTTTCGAGAGTCGAGATGTAATCTTTCATAAAGGAATTTTCCCTTACTCTACTGAGGCAGCTGCTACATCAAGCCCAGAATAGCACGGGCCATCCACCACTCTGGGTTCCTCTTCCTTCATAGAGCCCGTCTACGTTGAGGCTGGGCCACCACCTGACGCCCAGGACTTATCTGGTGTGCCCAATCCGAACGATGCTCCAAGTCTGTCAGATGGGCCTGGCGAAACAGGGAGCCTCACTGCCGAGCCTACTCCCATTACAACCTTGGGCCCCACAACTAAAACTGTCGCAGTTTCAGAGCCCACCTTGACGACACCCAGTTCCGCTGCGTCACCCGAGCCCAAATGCGGACAGCATACACACAAAGCCCCAGCTTGACTTGATGGCTATGTTTGTTACAATGCCCAGTTCAACAGCCCCATCTCATCAACTACACCTTACCAACAAGCATCCTCAGGTACGCGTTACCTGTTACATAATTACGTTACTTATGATCATTTCTCCTCTTCTCACAAAACATTTCTAGCTGCTGTCACCAAGGTCATAGAACCTCGTTTTTACCATGAAGCGGTTCAGGTTAAGAACTGGCGGGATGCCATGGCCGAAGAGATTGAAGCATTAGAAAAGAATAACACCTAGACTCTCGAGTGACTTCCACCTGGAAAGACACCCATTAGTTGCAAATGGGTATATAGAGTCAAATATAGGTCCGATGGGACCATTGAATGCTACAAAGCCCGGTCAGTGATCCGGGGTGATCATCAGGTTGAAGGTTTTGACTACAGCGAAACATTCGTACCTGTTGCCAAGATGACCAACGTCCGATGTTTCTTAACTGTAGCAGTGGCAAAAGGCTGGGATTTATATCAACTGGATGTCAATAATGCGTTTTTACATGGCGATCTCGATGAAGAGGTATACATGAAGCTGCCCCCTGGTTTTCACACTAATGATACACAAATGGTCTGTCGCCTTCAAAAATCACTCTATGGTCTACGTCAAGCTCCAAGGCAATGGTTTGCCAAGCTCTCGACCAAACTTTGTGAGTATGGTTTTATTCGGTCTTACGCTGATTATTCTCTATTTACATATCAAAAGGGTGATATTTTTATGGCCGTTTTAGTCTATGTGGATGATATTGTCCTTACTGGTAATAATCATGATGTGACTTTGCACTTCAAGAACTATCTACATACCTGTTTCAGTATTAAGGACCTCAGCTTCTTAAAATATTTTTTGGGCATTGAGGCTGCTCGTGGTCCACAAGGACTATTCCTTTGCCAGCGTAAATATGCCATTGAAATAAGTGTCGAATGTGATCTCCTAAGGGCTAAGCCTGTGGCATTTCCCATGAAAGAGAATCACAAATTGGCGCTAGCACAGGGCCCTCTTCTCACTGATCCCACTCGGTATCGCCGGCTCATCGGGCACCTAATTTATCTCACAATTACAAGGCCTGATCTCACGTATGCCGTCCATATTCTCTCACAATTTATGCAAGCACCTCGTGAAGAACATATGGAAGCCGCCCGACGTGTACTGCGCTATCTCAAAGGCACTGCTGGTCAAGGTATACTGCTACGTGCCACCACTGATCTGCACCTGGTTGGTTTTTGTGATTCTGATTGGGGAGCATGCCCCCTTTCACGAAAATCCTTGACTAGCTACTTTATCACTTTGGGAGGTTCCACAGTTTCATGGCGCAATAAAAAGCAGGCTACAGTTTCTCGCTCCTCAGCTGAAGCTGAATACCAAGCCATGGCATTTGCTACAAGTGAACTCATCTGGCTTTGCTCATTTTTAGCCTCCCTCGGCATCTTTCAAGGTCCCATGACACTCTGCTGTGACAACCAAGCTGCCTTACATATAGCTTGCAACCCTGTGTTCCACGAACGAACCAAGCATATCGAGATCAATTGCTACTTCGTTTGGGAAAAACTTGAAGCCGGTATTCTTCGTCTAGCTCACGTTGGGACTAAGCACCAACCAGCCGATATTCTCACAAAAGCTCTCAGCACCGAAACGTTCCAATACTTAAAGGGCAAGTTGGGCATTCTAGATTTACATGCTCCAACTTGAGAGGAAGTGTTAGGAGAATTAGGAAATATTATATTGTATGACATCTTATCTCAATCTTTTCCTTTCCTATTTACATTAGAGTTAGGACTCGGTCCCTTGTTCACCAAGCTAGGGCAAGTATTGTGTCTGTCTCATGTATAACAGCCACGGTAATTGCTAATGAATAAAGATCAAGAAAGATAGAGAGGATTGAGAAGCTACCTCCGACCCAAATAACCAAACACTATTTATGTTTGTCATCAAAGAAGAAGTCTCAAAGATGGAAACGGATCATAGCAGCCATAATTCGAATTCTGCCCACCAAACTCGGGTCTCATGAACCCACAAGCGAAATTCAAATCCGATGGGATCCTTGGTACTATCAGGCCACAAAACTAATGGATCCTGCCAAATTCCGATTCTCGTCGGAATCACAAAACTTATGGATCCTGTTGGATCCCAGGTCTTGCCAGACCCATAGACCAAGGCTTCCTAAAGGGTTTTGGATCTTATAGAACTCCTAAGAAACGGAGGAAATAGAAGATGAAGATGACAATTTGCCATGAACATGTTCTTTTAAAAGAATTACAAGAATCATATATTAAAATCGAGATGGGGAGCAATAATAGAGCTTAAAGGAGCAAGATGATACAACAAAGCTAAAATTAGCGTCTTATTTACAAGCCAACCTTCTAGTTCAATTCTCCATTTTTAAAGCAAAGGAAAAGAAAAAAAAAAAGGAATGACTTTGTGATGATTAAATAAGAGATTTTTTTGTAGGTTTGATGAATGCAGCTAGGAACAGAGATGTTGAAATTTGGTTGTGCTTTCATGAATTATCAATTAAAGTTGATTTAGAGGTTTACACGTGGGAAAAGAAGGAATTGCATGGAAAGTTAAAACAATGAGTTTTGATTTAAATGAAACAGAGGCCTTTTTTTTTTTTTTTATTGGGCTTTAATTGAACTTAAATGGGAATCAGTTGCTTAAATGTTGTTTAAAAGAAAGAGGAGAAGAAAGGGTTAGTGGGCAGTACAAGTAACACCACTTCTGAGCTATATTTATTAATACAAAGAACCTTTGTATTGATAAGTAACGGCGAGGCTTAAGTGCATGATTAATGTTGAATGTGATATGTATGTAGCTTGGTTAAGTTAAATCCAAGTATTGTCTGTTTAGTGATTAAGTGTCAAGAGCTATCTAAGCGAACTGGAAGTTTAATTTTAGGCAAAAGTCAAATTAACATTATATGGGAGTTTTGTACTTATCACATTTATAGCTTGATCTCAATCAGCCAAGTTAAGTCCTTTGTGAAACTCTGAATTATTGTCATCTCACCATCTACAAAATACTTGTCCAAATGAAAAGGACCCAAATTCTACAGGATATGAGCATATCCTCTCAAATTTTTTAAGTCAATTGCATCCTATCTACTCAAACGACAGAAAGTCAAGCCTCATAAATATTGCAACCGACCCTCTCAAATTTTCAAGTTCATGAAATGAACCAAAAAGCCTTATTTACCCCCTTCACAAAAGACCAAAATAACAATTTTGTGACCCTTGGTTACACACTGTGAAATCAGAACAAATCAGAAACCAGGCTCCTTAAGGTACAAATTTTTCTCAAATCCCAGGTCCACCAAATGGACCAAACCCGAGCAAAATAAATAATCAAGCTCACAAAAATCGCTCCACCTCTTGGTTGTTCAAGTTAAAAACAAATTTTGGGCCAAGAACTACGTCCATTTGATCCCATTAAGAGTTCGTAGAAAATCCACAAATAAATTTCGAGCGCAATCACAAGTTAAAGATATTAATGGACCGGCCCCAATCAGGGCTAAGTTGGCAAATAAAAATCATGAAATGGCTAAAAATAGAACTTAGCCATAAGTTGAAAAAAAAATCCAAATATCAAAATTAAATCAAAATTACGTTCAATTTTTTTAGGCCAACATATATAATTAAAATCACATCAAATGGTTATTAACATAGCCAAAATAAAAGATAAACTAATCAAATAAAATTTTAAAGAGCTATTGTTAGTTTGATTCTCTATAAAAGAGGTACGTAGGCAGCTCAAGACGAAAAAAATGAGTGCACCCAAATCAAATAAAATTACTCATTCCTTAACTTGTACATGAAGATGTGTATGTATATTACCCTTCCTAAAAGGTACCTATACAGCCACTATCTGCATGGAATTAAGTTTTTTGATACGGGCGATTCGACATTGAAAAGCATGATAATGGTTGATCCAAATTATACAAAGTCTTATTAACGCAAAACAAAACAAAGAAAGAAAAATAGAATAGGACAAGTCGGAATCAAAAGATGGCCTCTCGAGATGGGGACGTAACTAAGGAGGTCTATCCCCTTGAGTAGGGTCATATTCAAAATAAATCGATGTATATTTTTGTATGTTGGAAAATTGTGTTGTGCATATTATTTATTTTTATTAAATTTTCACTCAATAACTAACATCTTGTAATGTTTTGGATCATCTGCATATATGTTTTGTGGGTTGTTGGGATTCTATTTGAGTTTGAGCATGTAATAAATTATGTACTTTCTTATTTATATGCTAATAAGGGATTTTATAATGTTTATGCTAGGTGAGCTAATTAAGTCTAATCCTTTTAGGGACAATCATAACATGCAAACCTAGACTCTTTTGCTATATCAACCTCTACTGGTGGATTAGCCAAAGTAAGCCGCTGATTAAGAGTTAGTGTGTTATATGAAGGAAAAGTGTTTTGACAATCAAAGAAAAATCTTTAGTTTACACAATAGATCCAGTTTCCAAATCCACATATAACCCTGCTTAAGGGCTGATGGATCAAGCTTACCAGGGGCACCCCAACCTATGGTTTTTGTAACAAAATTTTCAGAACTTAAGATCTCCAACGAAAGGAGTCTTTAATAACATTAAACAGTATAGGATTGCGAAAACTTTAGCAATTAGATGTGAAGGGGAAGATCTTTGATAGTTAAGCGACATCCCATGTTCTATTTGGCGTGATAACCTATTCTACTTTTAAGTTCTACATCCTGGGCATGATCAGCGAGTGCCATCATATGGCAGACACTTTCTGTGGCAAATCAATTATCGAGCTAGATGGACCTCCTTACCATTAGCGACTTTCTCCACTAAACTTGAGTGGAAAGAATCCCTATTACGCATGATGCTTTTCCACGCGCACGAATCTGTAACTTCCCTTTTGTAATCGAAGAAATTATCTATTTTACCATACTTGGCATGAATAGCTTCAACCTTCTCATTATCAAATTCTATAAAATACCCCCAAATCAGCCCTATAGAGAAAGCTCTGTCGACCGGTTCTGTTCTTTTCAGTCTTGGCCACCTAAAGGTTTGAGGAACCAAACAATATCCCATACATTTATGTGTAAGTCATTTTCTGCACTGGAATTCTTCCCAAAAAAATCACAATTAATATGATCCACTGGGCTAGCAGTGGAAGTTGGACGTCTTAAACATTGCATAGTGTATGACAACAAAGATTTGAGGTTAGACTAAATGAGCCTTGTTCTTCCCTTTTTAGGCATGTGGAAGTTTTCCAAACTGAAAATTTCTTATTTCCTTATCCACGAGGTCTGTAAATAATATATTTTTCATTCCTTCTTGAAATAGAGGGCAACTCATATACTTACCAAGCGAGTGTCACTTGGGTATTTGGAAAATACTGGTAACTATATGCTTGCACATTTGAGTGGCATTATTAGAGAAAACAATGACGAACTTATGAAAATTAATCATTTGACTCGAATAATTATAGAAAAATGAAGAACTACCTTCAATTTTATGGCCGGTTAACGATTATCTTTACAAAAAAAAGTAAGCTATCATCAGCAAATAACGGACAAGACAACCTAGGGTTGGGTTAGAAATCTTAATTTCAATTCTACTCTTTGGCAAAATAACTAGTTTCTAGAGTTTATAAGCTAGGAGTTCCATACAACTGATAAACAAATATGGTGATAAGGGATTACCCTGTCGGACACCTCCAAAAGGCTTAGAAACCACAAATTTAGTTTTCGATACTTAAAGAGTATGAGGCCGTAGTCACACATTCTTTAATCCATGGTATCCATTGCTTATGAGAACTATGCTCACAAGGACACTACATAGAAAAGTTCGTTCAATGTGGTCCTAAGCTTTCTTCATATCTAATTTAATTTCCATATAAGATTTTGATGTGCTTGCACTTATTCATAACTTCAACAGCAAGTAAAACATTGCCATGGATCGAGCTCCTTGAGGGACAAAGGCACTTTGGACTAGGTTAATAATAATCTATAGAATATAGTGCACATGGCCTACAGGTATTTTCGAAATGATCTTGCAAACAGTGTTACATAAGCTATTAGGAATACATTGGCCAATCCTTTTAGGGTTTCCAACTTTTTGGATAGGAGGGATGTAATGACCCAATTCTTCATCAGGTAATTAGTTTTATTTTACTAATCATTACTGATCAATATAGTGAAAGAGTTAGGGTTAGGGCATTACCTCAATCCTCTAGTGGATAAGGCTAGCTTAACTGTGTACCTAAACATCATAACGTCTCTTATATTACATGAAATCAAATGAAGTACAATTTGCATGTGCTCAACCTCAAATGAAAATCCAGCACCATAAAACATACTTGTTCATATCCCTAGGACTTTATGGGATGTCATTGTGAGATTGTCTAGATTCACTGCTTGAGTTTTTGCTTCCTTTTTGTTACCAATTGTCTAAACTCCCCTACTATTCTACCTAAAAACATAAACATACAAAAAAATATTTGAATATTGATCTAAAGCTCAATAAATTTACCCCTATACAGTTTAAAAAAAAAAAAAAGCAATTTATTTTTGATTGAGTGCTCGCACTTCAATTCATTTTAGTTTGAAATAAGAGGGAGAGGGAATTGTATTAAAATTGTTACTGGTTATTATCTGAAAATGGTATCCAAATTGATGAGCTGGTATGTATAACGCGATCATTGAATAGGTGCACACCTTTCAAGCCGATCAGGGAGCCTGAGCTGAAGTTGCGAGGATAAATTGTGGCCTAAGCCCAAATAATCAACAACTGGTACATCCATTTGATTATGTGGCAAAACCATGCTTGAACATGATACATTTTATATTATGAGATTTCGGTATTTTTTAAAAGACATCTACAAAACTTACTTTAGTATGAAGTCTCTCACCATCATTTTCATATAAACAATTTAGTTAATGGCCCAATAATCGATCAGAGTGGCCTCGCTTCTATCTCAAATTATTTACAATTATAAAATTTCAAAACAATGATGTCAATTACAAATATGCAAATGTGCGAATTGTACTTTTCACAATGCCTTATTAACCATTATTAGCAAACTATCTTCAACACCAATGAGCTTATATTAACTAAATTTCATTGTCTCACCATTTTCTATGTCAATTTAAGTATTGGTGCCTTTTGCATTATATTCAATTAGATGCTCTTACCTGTACTTGAACTCAAGTATGGCTACAAAAAAAAGGCGAAAAAGCAGAAAAAGTAGCAGTAACAGTAGTAGTTATTATTATTAATATCATTGTCATTATTATTGTTATGCGATTTTGTTTTTTGGCCCTTTCTCTCTCTCTCTGTCTCTTTTTATTGGTTCACAACCTCAAATCCATTTCTAATTCATTAACAAACAAGATTGATTAAATCAGTAGAATTAGCATATTTAATTTTGTTTAGCATAGCTATTAATCATATAAAAGCTTGAACTAATAGTCATTCATTAGAAACTACTCATATAGATTTCACTTTTTATTTATTTATTTAAGTTTTAAGCAATTATTTACTAGAATTTCAGGCAATCTTACATATTGGACTGCTTAGGATTTATTATTCAACCTTAAATACTTTGTTGGTAAATACACAAACTCTAGGGCATGATTTAGCCATCTATATTAGTGATTAATCTCACAAAACCTTCAACCACTATCTATGTCCAATTTACATGCTAAAAATGCAATCCAAATTCTTCTTGATTTCAAGGTTGTAAACATACATACATACTCCAAAAATTATAAAACTTCTTCATTTCCCCCTTCTCCATCATCCTCAACCTAGTGGTGTCCTTTTCCTTCCTCAAGCTCTTTCATGGACAAATCAACATTACATGATTCAAACCCATAAATTCTTCCAATAAAACAGCAAAGCTCTCATATTTAAACTACCTCAATCTAAATTAGCAAAAAGCAACTTCAAAAGACCATACTCATTTTCTACTCAATCACACACGTAAAAACCAAACAACACCTTTCACTATAGCTCAAAATATTCATGTTCAAGCTTTAAATTAGCAATGGAAAGGCTTCTTTTTAAACCAAAGACTAATCTCGTTAATTAATCAAGAACAAAAATGATGAGAAGAAATGAGATAAGTTGAGGGCTTCACCTTAAAATCAATGTTTTTGGGGGAAGGAAAGGTGGCACTTGGCTGGTGGAGCACCAGTCGGCTTCTGGAGCTCCTAGTGGCTGGCGTCGTGGTGCAGCAAGCAACGCAGGGGCTTGGGCTGCAGCGAGTAGAGGCAGGGGAGGAGAGAGAAAGTGCAGTGTACTTTAGGTGTGGGCAAATTTGAATTTTTTATTTTTTTCATCTCCATCTCTTGACAACCTTTGCTTTCCCATCAGATTTCCTTAGGAAAAAAAAATCAGCTGTCTCTCTCTCCCTCCCTCCCTCCCCCTCTCTCTCTCTCTCTCTCTCTAACATCAAATGTTTGGGGTTTCCTTTTGAGATTATCTTTCTCTTCCAATTAACAGTACTGTAATGTTTGGTTTGATGTAATTAATCTTGTAATACAATCAAATTTATAATTGTGTTTTCATTATCTTGTTTGGTTATACGAGAATATTGCAATAAAAAAACTATCTTATAATTATGATTACCACGAACTAAGTAATCATGATTACAATGCCAAATTGATTGCATTAAATTGTTATTACATTGCATTTAACTAAACATTACACAAAAGTAATACTAATGTTCCCATTTTCTTGCTGATAATTGTAATTCTTTTACATTGCTTTGTTTGTTGATATATACATATTTTGTTCCCCTAAAATTAAAATTGCCTCATTTTATTTTAATAGGGCTTGTGTATGAAAGTTTTGTAAATTAACTGGGTAATGTATTCATCAAAGCTATTGTTTTTTCTCAACTTGATAAATACCTAGGTTTATACGTGTGTGTATATATTCATTTACTTTTAAGCACTAAAGAATTTTTACATAACATTACAAAACCTTATTTGGAGGCCATTTCTTCGTTGGAGCCTTGCAACGCACAAAATCTCAAATATTGAATTGAAGTGCATGCATTTAATTTTATTATATCCAAAGTGATTAAAAATAATTAACGTAGATTAGATTCAGATTTTACAGCCGTCTTCCCCTTTAAATACATCTCATCCTAGAAACTTCATATTAGAGGCTTAGGACAACCGTGGCAACCATTCTTTTTTTTTTTTTTTTTTCCTTAGTCCTTGTTTATTTTGACAAACGTTTTTAGTAAGGGTAATTGGTCAAACCACATGTTATCACTATTTCATTTGAAAAATCTTAGTTTCCAATCTGGTAACTATAATGGAGCTCTCCAAAGATCAAGTTATTAGTGCAACCATGAAATTTGTAACGTTTTGATGCAATTTCAGCCAAGTATATCAGTTTGGAGCCAAGAAAGGAGAAAGTATTAGCAAATACAAATCTTGTGCTACGTCCTAGAGTTCCTGAAGTATACTCTGTCTCCTAACTTCAAATGTACCCACTAATACAATCTTTCTTGTCATACCAAACATGAGTTGGTTTCAACATCAATGATGTCAATGCCAATGTCCAACAGTTGAAATGATAAGGATGACAACAAAGTTACTCAATATTTTTAAGGATGGATAGTAAGGGAGAAAGTAATTGATGAAGTATGGATTTCGATATCACAGGAAGAATATTTTTGATATAAAGAATGGTTGGAGGAATAGAACTACATCAAGGGGAAGGAAAGTCAATTGACATCATTTTTTGTCAAAGAAGAGGCAAACATGGACCATTCATGTGGTCCCCACACTATAAGAGTGGACATTCGGTTAGACTCAGATCCAATGTTGTTAATTATAATGAACAAGAGTGACTGTGATACCCAAAATAAAATGCAAAGTCAGTGATTCATATTTGGTCGTATATTCTAAATATTCTCATGGATCGAAGATTCAAACGATTATTTAATTAGTGGGAATTGAGCTCATTATGAATTGAAGTATTACTCAATTCAAAGTGACTCTTGGATAAACAAAATTTGTTAATGATAACTTTCAAATAAGCACTGAGGGAAGAAAGAGTAGATCGACTTGAGATTGTTTTTCTTTTTTGCCAAGCACCCCTTTTCAACTGAATAAGAAAGAATCAAATGCATGTTTATGAATCACAAGGAATAAAAAATCATGATAATTTTAAATTAGTCTCCAAAATGTACAAAAGATATTGCATCCAACTATAGAATAAGAATAACTAGTGTTGTACGGACACATCTTATCACTTTTTGAAGGATCATAAATTTCGAGTATCATGAGGACTAATAAAGTGGCAAAAATGATATAGAAGCAAGTAAATATTCTTTAAGTAAGGTCTCCCGGCCAACTATGGTAACAATCACAAAAATAGTTTCAAAAAAAAGGAGTTGTAATCATCATAGCAGATAAAGTTGTATCACTTCCAAGTATCCTCCCCCCTTCTGAGGGGAGGGGAGAGTTGAAGACGTTTTGAGCTGTTAAGTGGGAATGATATAAGGACACCAACTAAGTTCCAATGGGTTGGACCCCAATGAATATTAATATAGTAAGTGGAAAAGATTGACCTAAATAAGAACAGGAGAGGAATATCACATATCCATTATAACAGGAACTATAAGAATATGCCCTTGATCACATGCAATAAGTCTAAAGAAAATAACAGGATCGAATAGAGAAAGACGTTTTACAAGTATGATGATAAGAAGTCAATATTGGAAAGGGTCAATAATAAAAGTGTGGGAAGAATATCCCAATCTTATTGTTAAAATTGTCAGTGAAGATGAAGATATGGGATGGTCCAATGGTAGAGACAATAGCAATAATAACCAATAATATAGTTATACAGGTGTAAGGCTCCAATGACACGAATAACATGTAAAATGGGTTGGTCTTATGAGGAAATCCTCAAATGACAAGTCAAGCAATTCCCCTAAGAACACATAACTTGAGATTTTTAGAACATCTAATTAAAAGCATAGTAAGCTTCATGAAAGAGAAAGCTCCACTTGATACATTGTTCCTAGATCATTACCATTAAGAGGATCAATATATCAATAATAAACAATCATAATGATTTGAAGAAAATTTGCATGAGGCAATATTTTGATGGAATTTAATAGAATATGAATTCTACCTAGGACAAATTCACATCATATACAAAAAGGGGGGAAAAAAATATGGTGTACTTATTCTAAAAATCTGAATTAAAATGTCATTGCAATCTCAATAACATATCAAGTAGAAGGGTATAAACAAAAGAGGAACAAGCCCCCTTGCAAAAGTTCATTTTAGCATAATAAAAAGGCAAAACAACTCATCCAACCATGGGAATGGAAACATAATAACTAGGAACATTGTTTCTAAATGATCATTTGTAATAAAAGGGGAATATATTCAACCATGGGTAAAATAGTTAGAGAATGTACTTATTAGTTATATAGGAGGAAAAAACTCACAAGCATTCTTGGATGTCAACTAATGGGTTTTAGAAATACAAAAGAAAGAAAGGCAAATAGTATGGAAGAGAATAAGTCTTAGGGATAAAATATGTAAAAGATAAAACACCATCCATCAATCAATGTAGGTGATGAATTTAAGTAAGAGTAGAAAGAAAGGTGGTAATATTAAAGATGCACTTCACTTTGTAAATGATGTAGGTTAGTTCAGAATATGAATATTGATTGCAACAATACAGTAGCAAAAAAAGAGAAAGGATAATGATGGCCTTGAACAGTGTGACCTTTTAACAAGAGCATATCATGTGGAAAGTTTCATAAGCCAACTTGTACAACTGCTGAGTTGATAATGATGACCCCTCCCCTAGGTAGTGAATTAAAAGAGTGATCTAATAGATTAATTGAACATCAAATAATCAAGACTATTTGTGACTAAATATGATTTTTAAGTTGCAAAAGATTGAGACAAGGAAGGATAGTCCTAGATGTCAATCAATAAAAGTCAGAAGAGACAATTCACCTTGTGAGCATAGTTGAACATGATAAAAAGAACTCAAGAAACATTATTATTGTAGGGGAAGTGATAAATGCTTAGAGTATACTTCATTTTGGCATCATTTGCGGCATTTTAGGAAGAATTATGAACTTCATGTTATAATCTACACTCCTATTCCTGTTTTATGCTTGGTATGGTTCTTTTCTATATTTTATAGGTTTTTAGACCTTTTTGTCCTTGTTTTGACCCCAATTGAGCATGATTTGACTCCCCACAGCTACTGCAAATCACTATGCCCGTGGATAAGAAAAAAGAACCAAAGAATTTAGAGATAGAGGCAGCCACTGACGCTTCCTGGTGAACGTCACAGTCCGTTGTAAGTTTGAATTGCTCGCTTTTTCGTCTTCCTTCATCTTGTGGCTAAGGACGCTCTAGTTCATACTTAAATAGCTTTTTCGGCTACATAAGGGAAGATAGAAAAAGCACCAATCACTTATCTTTATTTTATTTCTATCATTGGTTTTCGGATTTTGATAGAGGGAATTGAAGTGGAAGATCGGCACTTGGGGGTTTGGAGATTAGAAAGCTATTGAAGACTACCATTATTGCTCAGCTTTCTTTCCTTCTAATCTCTTCTTAAACTCTTATTTAGATGTTCTTAATTTTGATTATGTGTGTGAAGTTTTACTTAATCTAGGGACTTGTTGGCCAAAATATTGATGTTGGATCTTTAATTTTTATTATTTGTGCTTTATCTCAATTGGTATAATTGAATTCTATCTTGTGAATGAACAATTGTGAGTAAATTTTTTGGCCATATTTGCTTGCTTATACTAGATAGTTGAGTGAAGTATTGAGAAAAGGAACTCGCTATTAGAACAACAAGTTAGAACTCAATTTAATGATTTTTGAAAGAGAGTTGTTTGTTGAGAGGAAATCCTAGCAATCAAAAATCTATAACTAACACTAAAAACAGGGGTATTTGAATGAATGTTAATTGGAATTAGTTTAGGCAATTCAGTTTCTTTCGAAAGAAAAGATTCAATTTTTAGTTCGATTGCTCTCCATTTGAATCATCCAGATCTAGGTAAAGTGCATATTTAAGCGCAACGATCGAACTCTTTATTAAGCAAGACAATGCCCTGGATGCTTTTAATTTGATTGAATTTTTCGATAGCTAAATAGGGATAGTTGAGACAACCCATTAGAATTTGGTTGCCTAGCCCTTTATAATAGGTCAAAACTCAATAGATTACATTTGTTCTCTGTGGAAAAGATAATAAAGCTATACTACAACACTTGTGCGCTTGCAGTAGTATCAAGTTTTTGGCACCGTTGCTGGGGAATAAGTTGTGGATATTGATTAGCCTATTTAGATTGACTAAGTATTTTTTTTTTTATGTTTTTCTTTTTCATTATAATTTCTTTATTTGCATTGGTAGTGTTCTGTGGACATTTTGCAAGATTTCTCTACTTATATGCGAAGTCTCTTTCCATTTGAATTTGATTCGGGAATGGAAAGGACTTTTCGCTCTAGAAGAAAGAAGTTGAAGTTAGAGGAGCAAAGAGCCAAAGCTCAAAGAGCCTCCTTAACGATGGCAGGAGGAGATGACCCAAGAAGGACGCTTTGGGATTTTGTCACCCCGAGAGTCCAAGGCATTGCCTTTAGTATTTCGACAAAATGTGGAAGCCCACAACTTTGAGTTTAAGCCGGCTCTTATTTTTATGGTGCAACAATCTCAATTTGGAGGCACCCGCTAGAAGATCCTAAATTACCCTCTCGGTATTTTTAGAGGTATGCGATACATTGAAGCTCAACGGAGTTTCTAATGATGCTATTCAACTGCGACTATTTCCCTTTTCACTTGGAGAAAAGGCCAATGCATGGCTCAATTCTTTGCTTTCTGGATGCATCACAACATAGGATGAGCTCACCAAGGTTTTTCATGCAAAATTCTTTCCTCCTGGCAAGACGGCGAGTTTGAGAAACCAAATTACCACTTTCGCTCAAAGGGAGGATGAGTCACTCTATGAAGCTTGGATGCATTTTACAGACCTACTGAGGTTATGTCTAGATCATGGGCTCTAGCGATGGATGTTAGTGCAAGCCTTCTACTATAGAGTTACTTGGCCAGTGTGGTCTACTATAGACGCTGCGGCAGGTGGTACACTTATGAACAAGAGAGAAGACAAAGCTTACACTCGTATTGAGAAGATGACACTAAATAAGTACCAATAGTCCAATGAGAGAAGTCAACCCAAGAGGGTTGGAGGTAAGTTAGAACTTGATGCTATCTCCATGCTTTTCTCTACAGTAGATGCCATGTCTCAATGGTTAGAATGATTGCATGTTAATTCGATTAGTTCAAGTACGCCCTTCCTCATCATGTGAAATCTGTGGGTCTGTTGATCATTTAAGTGTGAATTGTCAACTCATGAGTCCATTTACCCAAGATACTAGTGACCAAGTCAACTATGTTAACATCTATAACCCTAGGCCGACTAATGACCCATTCTCTAACACATACAATCTTGGTTGGAGGAATCACCCTAATTTCTCCCATAGGTCTAATGCCCCTCCTATTCCTCAAATGAATTTTAGACTACCCCCTGAATTTCGAGGACCACATTACCCTTAACAAGCACCTCAAAAACCCAATTTAGAGACAATGATGGAGAGTATGCTTTGACACAGCAAAAGTAAGATGAGTATATTAAGTAATTAGCCTCTAAAATTGATGTGTTTACTACTCATATTAAGATGTTAGAAGCTCAAATTGCCCAACAAGCTACCTCTTCATCTACACCCCTGGGTAGTTTTCCTAGTAAGAATGCACTTAGCCCTGGGGAGCAATGTAATGCCAAGATTTTAAGAGGGGCTAAGCAACTTGAGGGACCTAAGGGGGTTAGCCAAGATAAGCATTTGCATGGTGGAAAATGATGTGGTTGTTGAGAAGGAGATGTTTATGTCTTCTAATGTTATCATAAGTGATGATGCCTATAATTCTGAGAAGGTTTTTTTGACCCTAAAAAATTTTTTCTAAAACCTTATGTTCCACGTTCACCGTTCTCCTAAAGAATGGATAAGGCTAAGCTTGACCAACAATTTGGGAAGCTTTTAGTGGTCCTTAAGAAACTGTACATTAACATTCCATTTACCGATACATGTCGCAAATGCCTTCTTATGCTAAGTTTTTGAAAGAGATTTTAACTAATAAAAGAAAGCTAGAAAAGCATGAAACTATGGCATTGTAAGCAGAGTGAAGTGCCGCGATCCAAAATAAGCTGCCTACTAAGCTTAAGGACCCCCGTAGCTTTTCTATTCCTTGTCCGACCGGGAATGTGTCAATGGATCATGCCTTGTGTGACTTGGGGTCTAGTATAGGTTTAATGCCCTTCTCTCTTTACAAAACGCTAGACCTAGGAAAAATGAGACCCACTACTATCTCTTTACAATTGGCAGACTGTTCTATAAAGTACCCCATGGGTATTTTAAAGAACGTCCCCATTAAGGTAGGAGATTTGTATGTGCCCGTAGATTTTGTAATCCTTGAAATGGAAGAGGATACGCGCACTCCTATTATTCTTGGGAGGCCATTCCTGGCCACCGTTGGATGCTGTATCGGTGTTGAAAATGGTAAACTATCTTTTGATGTGGAAGATGAACATGTGGAATTTAATTTGATTAAAGCTTCTAAATTTCCTTCTATCTATGGTGAGTGTCATCGGATTGATGCAGTGGATAGTTTGATACAAAAGGCCATTTATAATAATGTTTCTCATGATCCTCTTGAGCAATATTTATTAAATGATGGTACTACTGAAGATGAAAATCTAGAAGTAGCAATGTGTGCTTAATTCTTGGAAGTTTCTACACACTTTTACCTAACGTTTGCCAAGGTGGAAGCACTAGTGAATAACGATGCATTTTGTCTGATGAGAAATGTGCCCCCAAGGCAGAATTAAAACCTCTTTCTTCTTCTTTAAGGTATGAGTTTCTTGACCCCAATTCTACATATTCTATGATTGTGAATGGGAGTCCAAATGCATCTCAAGTTGACTCTTCGCTAGGAATACTTAGGATACATCGTAAGGCCATAAGGTATACTCTTGATGACCTTAAAGGAATTCACCCTTCTGTGAGTATGCATCGTATTTTGATGGAAGATAACCACAAACCCTTAATTGAACACCAAAGAAGGTTGAACCCAAATATGCAAGATGTGGTCAAGAAAGAAATTTTGAAATTGCTTAAGGCCGGCATTATTTACCCTATTTTCGATAGTAAGTGAGTGAGCCCGGTCCATGTTGTGCCTAAGAAAAGGGGAATGACAGTTGTGACTAAACTGATTCCTATTAGGACAATTAGGGGTTTTAATATCTGCATAGACTATAGGAAGTTGAATAAGGCTACCTGTATAGACCATTTTCTCCTTTCCATCATTGATCAAATACTTGAGAGGCTAGCAAAAAATTCCTATTTTTGCTACTTAAATGGCTATTTTGGGTTTTTTTGAATCCCTATCCATCCTAGTGACCAAGAAAGGACTACCTTTACTTATCCATACAGTATTATTGCTTATGGGAGAATATCGTTTGAACTATGTAATGCCCACACCATATTTCAATGATGCATGATGACTATCTTCTCTAAATTTGTTGAGGACATAATGAAAGTCTTTATAGATGATTTTTTTATGTATGGTATAACTTTTGACCATTGCTTGAATAATTTGTCCAAAGCTTTGCAAAGATGTAAAGATATGAATTTAGTCTTGAATTGGAAAAAGTATCATTTTATAGTACATGAGGGGGGTTTTTTTAGGCCATATTATTTCAAATAGGGGCAGTCAAGTTGACAAGGCAAAGGTAGAGGTAATTGAGAAATTACCACCACCTTCTTCTATAAAAGGTGTAATAAGTTTTCTTAGACACTTTGGTTTTTACCGACGGCTTATAAAAGATTTTTAAAAATTACAAAACCTCTCACCCCATTTGATTGTCAAAGATGTGCCCTTTGAGTTTAATGAAGAGTGTTTGAGTGCCTTTCATAGGTTAAAGGAGGCTTTAATTTCTGCTCCGATTATGTAAGCCCTGAATTGGGGATTACCTTTTGAGCTAATGTGTGATGCTGGTGACTACGTAATGGGAGCATTTTTTGGGCAACGAAAGGGCAATAAGCCCTATGCCATCCACTATGCGAGCTAAACTTTGGATGGTGCTCAAATGAACTATGCCACAACTGAGAAAGTATTCCTAGCTTTTGTGCTTTCCTTAGAGAAATTCCGCCTATATTTGATTAATTCCAAGGTAATCATTTTTGTTGTTCATATCGCATTAAAGTATGTTTTGAAGAAGTCCGACTCTAAGCCCCATCTCATTTGCTCTGTGATTCTTATCCAAGAATTTGACTTAGAGATCCGAGATAAGGCCGGACATGAAAATGTAATTGTGGACCACTTATCTCGCTTGGGTCCTAAGGCCATACCAATGGAGGAGCTTCTCATAGATGACTTATTCTTAGATGATCAAAGCCTTGCAATATCTCACCAAGCGGCTCCATGATATGCTAACTTAGTGAATTTCAAGCGTGTGGCATATGCCACCTGGGTTATCTTATCAATAAAAGAAGAAATTCCTTTCTGATGCAAAATGTTATGTGTGGGAGGAGCCTTTACTTTATAAGTTGTGTGGAGATGATGTTTATAGAAGATGTTTGTCGAAAGATGAGGTTCCTAGTGTCCTTCACCATTGGCATGCTTCAACTTATGGTGAACACTTTGGATCAGACAAGACCAATGCTAAGGTGCTTCAGGAAGGTTTCTATTGGCCCACTCTCATCAAAGATACAAGAAACTTTGTTATGACTTGTGATTGATGCCAACAGGCAAAAACATTTCCAAAAGGTATGAAATGCCTCAAAGTGGGATTCTTGAGGTAGAACTTTTTGACGTTTGGGGCATTGACTTTATGGGTCCCTTTCCTCCATCTCACAATAATCTTTACATCCTTGTAGCGGTTGATGATGTTTCCAAGTGGGTTGAACCCATTGTCTCTCCTACCAATTGCTCCAAGGTAGTAATCAAGTTTCTTAAAAAGAATATCTTTAAACGATTTGGCACAACGAGAGCTCTTTTGAGTGCCAATGGGAGTCATTTTTGTAACAAGCCACTTGAGTCTCTCTTAAAGAAGTATGGGATTTTTCATAAGATTGCTACGCCTTATCATCCCCAAACAAGTGATCAAGTTGAGTTATCTAATCGATAGTTGAAAAGCATTTTGGAGAAAACAATCGATTGGTCCTATAAAGATTGGTCTAAGAAGCTTGATGATGCTCCTTGGGCTTACCGGACTGCCTATAAAACTCCTCTCAGCACTGTTTCATACTGGTTTGTTTACAAAATATCTTGCCATTTACCGATTGAGTTAGAACACAAAGCGTATCAGGCAATTTGAACTCTCAACTTTGATCCTAAGGCGACAGATGAGAAAAGGACATTGTAATTGAATGAGCTAGATGAGTTACATTTGGAAGCCTGTGGAAGCTCTAAAATATACAAGGAGAGGGCCAACCAATAAGGTGACAAGCATATTATGAAGAAAAGATTTATGAAAGGTGACTTAGTCCTATTCTTCAGTTCTAAGTTGCGATTATTTCCGGGCAAGCTGAGATCCCGGTGGTCGGGACCATTTAGGTTGCAAAGGTCTTTCGTCAAGGAGCTATGGAGGTTTAGAGTGAGCCTACTAGTGCGTTCAAGTCAATGAGCAGCGCCTTAAGCCTTATTATGTGGGGGAACCCATTGATAAGCCTATTGTCCGCAATCTTTCTGATCCTGAGCCCTTCTAGAAGAGACGGTCGAGCTTCCAACCCTAAACGACCGCTTCTTGGGAAGCAACCCAAGTTTTTTTTGGCCTTTACTAGTTTTTCTTTTCTTTTATTGTATATAGTGCATTTCTTGTTTTTCAAAAAAAAGACAAAAACAACAAAACAGAAAAAAGAGCGAAAAAAAGAAGTAAAAAGAAGAAAAGTAGCATTGAAAAAATAATAAGAGAGTTTTAGATGCTCCACCAGTAGCCATAACGGACCGTTAGTAGTGCCTAACTACGTCGTCAGGTATTTGCCAAAAAAAAAAAATAGAATAGAGTTGAACTAGAGCTCATCACGGACGGTGTGTGGTGAGTCTCTCCGTCCGCGATCAATGGTTTTTCATGCCCTTTGACCCGAAAACCATCCATCTTCTTAAACCCCTTGACTCTCTCTCTCTCTAAGCTCTCTCCTTCTCTCTATAAAACCTCTATAACCACCCACCTCTAAACCTTCAATTTTTACTCATTTTTATCAAATTTCTTCCTTTTCTTCTTATTTTCTTCACTTTCACTCTAAATCTCCTTTAAATTTCTTTTTTCTTGCTTTTTTTTCTCTCACATTCTACTCATCTTCATAGCCCAATGTTCAACAACTTAATTTCACCTTCCATTCTTCCAGATTTTCTCTTATTCTTCCGTATTTATTCCCTATTCACCTTAATTTTCACAAATTTTTCAGTTTTTGCCATTTTCTGTCCCATTTGCACTTTAGTTAGTGGTTAGACCTTTCACTCATCTACTCTCCATTGCCATGAAACCCAAGAAGAAGGCAAGAAAAATTAAAGAGGCGGGGACATCAAGTCAAGCAGCAAAACGCACACCTCGGACTTCCCTAACCTCAACCAATGCAAGAAACCGAGATAATATTCCTAACCCTCTTGGTTTAACAAATCTTGAACATATTGCTACATATAATGTTTTGAGATGCAAACTAGTTGTTCCTACTCGTTATTATGATGAGGTTTTGTTAACTCCATTGGGTTTCTTGGATGACATTCGTTGGTTGTTTGCTCGAAGAGGTATGGGGCAATTTTTAGATATTAGGGACCACACTTATCGTGACCTCACTCTTGAGTTTTTGAGTGCGTTGCATGTGTAGGTCATGAGTGGGCCTCATTATCAAGAAGGACACTTTTCCTTCTATCTAAAAAGGGAGTTTTATTAGCGAAATTTGAGTACCTTTAATAGTATATTTGGTTTTTCACTAAGTACGAGCTTGCCTTATTGTCATGTCCCCAAAGAATTTAGCCCAAATGCTATTTAGAATAAAATTCTAGGGATTATCGATATCATATAAGCAACCCCAAAGCCACCATTATTAGAAGCCTCTGTATTCAAGTGGCCTAAAGATTACTTGCTTGTGATCTGTTTGCTAGGGAGGATAGTTTAAATATGTCTCGCTTGTCTGAATTATATTTCTTGTATAGCATGCTCCAAGGTGACTGGCGTAACCCCAGTTCATTCTTGGTCAATCAGTTACACGGTGCAGCCACTAGTTCCTCATAGAGGATTGTGATTAGAGGTCTTATTACCCCTATTGTAGGTTTGTTGGAATACAACCAACCCCCGATGATAAAGTTCCTAGTTTCGAGTGGTTGAACTTCGCCGCTTTTAAACAAATGAAGTTTTGTAAGGTGGAGGTTGTGCGTGTTTGTTGGATTTATCCTAGGAACCGTCTCATGCCTCTCCCTAATGTTGACCAGGCCACTCTCTTGAACCGGGCAAATCTTTACTTTTTATCGGGTGATGAAGAGTTGTTGCAACCTGCACCACCTCCTGCCCCTCCTCACCTAAGGGCTTCTACTTTATCCCAACTATCCTCCTCCTGTGATTATGCTGGTTTGCATGCTACCCTTCAGTCAATCCAAAAAGAGCAAGCATCCCCCGGAGCTTATATTCAAACTAAGCATACTGCACTACGTGACTTTGTTCAAGAGCAACATGATGAGCTCTGTGGGATAATGGCTTCCCAAAACCAATACTTCCAAGATTTTAAGACGTGCTTAGAGACTTGGCATAACTGGCATATTTCTCAACCCCACCCTCCTTCTTCTCCACCACCTCCTCCTTTTTAGTTCTTCTTTTTCTTCCCCATTGATTCTTATGTTCTTACATTGTGGACAATGCTTTGTCCAAGCACGGGCTAGTTATGCGTGACTATGCATATGTGATGTGGATGTGTGAGTAGGTTGCATTTTGGGCCATGCATTTAGGAGTAGTTTGTATTTTTAGTTAATCATTTCGTTTTTCTTTTTATTTTCAGGCTTCTTTTCCCAGTTTTAGCTTTATTTTGGTATTTTCAATTTTTAGTTGCATTTTAGGGTTAGCATAAAAAATAAAAAAGCAAACAAAAGAAATAAAGCAACAAAATCCTCCGATGATGAGTCTTAGACTAAGTAGTTTTTTTTGGCTTATTTTAGCCCTTTTTATGCCCACTTGTGAATACGTTGTTCGATTATAAGTTTTTGAAATGTGCTTCATGTTTTGTCCATCATGTTGATTGCTATTTGATTACTCAATGATTCTTTGCATGAATATTTGACACATGTGATCTAATGAGCTAGTTGACCTTTGCTAGTTGTCCCGTGAGATTTTGAGCTTGATTTGACGAATTCACTATTTTAGTGTCATATTCTTTTTTATTTGTGGCTCTTCCTAAATTTCAAATCTCTAGAACTTGCTTTGACTCTTGTTCATAATCATATTTAGCATGCATGTTTAGGTAATATGATTACGGCATTCTCTGAATTTATGAGCTATGTTCACTAAACAGCCATCATTATTATGTGTGGTTTATCCCTTGCTACCCCCTTTGATTCTTAACCTTTTTCTTGATGTAAACCTATAATACTGAACATTGGCTAATTGCATATCATACCTTTTTAGCCGAGACTATAGAGTGTCATAAGTGACTGGGAGTAATTTGTGGATAATGATATTTTTGTTTGGTGTGGTTTATTTGTATGCAATAAGGGATTTATATAGTATTTCCCTTGGTGTCAATTGAGTTGAGTTTTGTGAGTTGTTAGAAAAAGTGTTGAAAAGTACATAATTTCTCTTGACATAATCCTTCTCTTTGAAAAGAGAAAAAAAGAATCAAAAAGAAAAAAGGGCAAAAAAAGACAAAAAAAGAAAAAGAATGTTAAAAAAAAGAAAAGCAAAATAATACAAGGATTTGGTCTAGGTTTCATACTACATATACTTCAACACTTTTTCACATTGTAGACCAAGCAGGGGTAATTTTATGTATTTGAGATGTTTTGTGTTTGTGTGAGGAGTATTTTTGTAAAAAGTTGGACGAAGATGATTTATACTCATAGTCTTTGGCTTCGAGCTCCACAAATCCCAACATATTTGTTCCCCTCTTACTTTTACCCATAGCCACGATACAATCCTATCAAAGTAGTCATGATTACCTAGCATGTTTTGCCTTTTAATGGTGGCGAATTCGAGAGTGTTATCAAGCTTATGGTAGATTTGATTCTTTGGAATAAGATTTAAGAGAACCACATCATATTTTAAACACATAAGTGATGAGTACTTCATTCCAAAGTGAGGGTCTACTGGTTCTTTTAGCTCTACCTATTGTATATGCTAATGTGATTGTTTAAGTTGATTTGGGTGATCGATTCAATATTTGACGTGATGATACTTGCTATGATTTTGAAAACTTAATTCTCTTATCTATTTTGCAATGACTTTCACTCACTTTTGGGCTAGCTTCTTGGGTTGGTTATTGGTGTTGCTACTTATGTTTACCTGAGAGGTTCTTCATTATAGTCTTGGTCTTCATACTTGCTTGGGGACAAGTAAAAATTCAAGCATGGGGGAGTTTGATAAATGCTTAAAGTATACTTCATGTTAGAGTCATTTTGCTATATTTTTATGGAGAATTATGAACTTCATGGTATAATTTACACCCACATTCCCATTCTTACGCTTAGGTATGGTTCTTTTCTATGTTTTGCAGGTTTTTAGACCTTTTTTCCTTCGCTTTAAATCCAATTGAGTATGATTTGACTCCCCATGGAAGCCGCCCAGTCACCATGCCCATTGAGGGGAAAGAAGAACTTGAGAATTTTGAGACAGAGGCAACCATGGATGCTTTGTGGTGAAGGTCATAGTCCGTGGTAAGCTTAAAACTACTTGCCTCTTCATCTTTCTTTATCTTGTGGCTAAGGATGCCCGAGTTCATGCTTAAATAGGGTTTTTCGGCTGCAGAAGGAAGAAGAGCAAAAGCATCTGTTACTTATCTCTCTCTTATTTCTATCATTAGTTTTAGGATTTTAAGTTTTTCTTTAGAGCAAGGGAGGGAATTGAAGTGCAAGATTGGCACTTGGAGGCTTAGAGATTGGAAAGCCATTGAACACCACCATTATTGCTAAGCTTTCTTTCCTTCTAATCTCTTCTTAAAATCTTATTTAGATGTTGTTAATTTCAATTATGTGTGAGTAGTTTTACTTAATCTAGTGACATGTTAGCCAAAGTGTTGATGTTGGATCTTTAATTTTCATTATTTGTGCTTTATCTAAAATTGTATGATTGAATTCTATCTTATGAATGAATTGTTGTGAGTAAATTTTTTAGCCAGATTTACTTGCATATACTAGATAGTTGAGTAAGGTAATGAACGGAGAAACTCACTATTAGAACAGCAAGTTAGAACTTAATTTAACGATTCTTGAAATAGAGTTGTTCGTTGAGAGGAAATCCTAGCAATCAAAAATCTATAACCAAGACTAAAAACAAGGGCATTTAAAAGAATGTTAATTGCAATTAGTTTAGGAAATTTAGTTTGTTTTGAAAGAAAAGATTGAATTTTAGTTCAGTATGCTCCTTTGAATCGTCCACATCTAGGTAAAGTGCATGCTTAAGTCCAACAATCCAACTCTTTACTAGGCAAAACTATGCCTTGGATATTTCTAATCTGATTTGAATTTTCCGATAGTTAAATAGCAATAGTTTATACAACCCATTAGAATTTGTTGCTTAATCTTTTATAATAGATCAAAACTCAATAGATTACATATGGTCTCTGTGAGAACGATATTAAAACTATACTACAACACTCGTGCACTTGCAGTAATACCAGGAAGATATGCAACACATTTTGATGGATCAACTATATAGATCAAAGGTAAATGAGATCTAAATAAAATTTTGGATTCAAATTTGCTTTCAAATTTGCTAATAAGAATATAAATTTTATTTAGTGTCAACCAATGTGGAAACAATGCTATCTAATGAAGGAGAGGGTAGAGAACCTAATTTATATATATTAGGGAGAATTTGACATTTACTTACCCAGGGTTGCAATAGGGCTAATATGTCCATGTAACAATTCTTATGATTAGTACTGCATAAATTTGGCTTAATTCAAAGGAGTCTAACTTCTAGCCCTCAGGTTGAATGTTGCATAGTTTACTTCCTGTACATATGTATATTTTCATATTGCTAGATGTATACAATTAAGCTCTTACTATAATATTGAATATGGGTTGTCCAAGTCATATAAAGCCTAATAATAAAAATTATGCCACTACATATAAGTTACTTAAAATGCAAACATATAATACCCTTCTACTATAATAAAAATTAAGAGTTCTATGCTTCAACCCCTAATTACAAGAGTTTTACTCTATAGATCAACATCTAATTTAATACACTCAAAGTCTATTGAAACCCTTGCACCATGATCATGGTATACCCAAAATAACTTTAGGTCATCGGAAAGGAACTCCTCACATTTGACTACTAATACTTCTAGCAATGAGTGGTCTTATCAAGATTTTCATAAACTGCCTATCTCTCATGATAACAAAACCTAACTGCCTTTAATTAATGAGTCACATATAATTTCTCTCTCTCTCTCTCTCTCTCTCTCTCTCCCTCTCTCTCTCTCTCTCTCTCTCTCTCTCTTTCCCTGCTAATTATTATTATCATGTGCATAAGAAATTAGTTCGTCCACACCATCAACATGCCAAAATTTCATTAGTGAGATTACTCTTCTCTTTGAAATTCAAAATGATTGAAACATGTACTTCCTTACTATCCCAAAAAATTTGTTAACTTATTGAAGCACTGCAAGATAGTTGAAAAGATTAAATGCACTACTGAGAAAATTTACTCCTATAACTTTGTTATGGCCACCTTACCCAAATAATTAGCTCCTTAATTATCAAATCCAAGAAATAAAGTGGTATGAGGTCTTCCTCGAGATTTTCTTTGGGGATCGCCTAAGACTGTTGCCTCCATGTGACTTATCCAAGGTTAACCCTAAATACAAAGGTTAACCATAATAGAAGAATCTAAGTTAAATTACCTACCACTTAAGATCTCTAAGGAATTGTTCCCTTTTCGTCCTCATAGACCTAAGATGCATTTATCCCATGAGCATCTAAGTAAAGACCTAATCAGTTGTATAACTTTAATTAATAAGGTAGAATTGTAAGATCAATCTAACACTCATGATCACCAAGTACCTTGAATTAAGGTCGCAAGAATTCCCACTCAATCTCCGGGTCATCAAAGCATTTGTAGAGCACTCATATGCAATAGCTTTTATATGCAACTAGAATAAAATGACCATGCGCAACAACAGTACTACCAAAGTAACCCATAGAATAATGCATGTTTCTTCAAATGATCTCTTCTAGCTTAATATGCCCCTTAGCATACCAATATATAACATAATCTCACCAACGTTAATCACATATATGCCTTTTATTGCATCACTTATGTTGAACTCTTGGACTGATTCAATAGTCCAACATGTGGATTGCATGAGACCTAATACATTCTCATTATCAACTTCTTGTTGCATTGGTGCAACGTAACCATGTAGTAGGTAAGATGTTATATGGTGTTTGTATTCTTCCTATAATCATTCTGCATTTTCTCCTTCAGAAGTCTAAAATGGGGTAAGGCTCTAACAAAAAAAATTCTATGTGACCCCCATGCATAAGCATGTACTAGCGTAGATCACTTATATTATCTGAGTTAGCAGTAAACTCCAGGATTCATTAATAAATAGAAGGAGTTCATTTAGATAAATAGCCAATAGAATAAAAATGCAGTAAGTAGTACGAGGGAAACAAAGAGCATACCTAATTAGTAGTTCACTAATTGTTCGAATTTCACTATCAATATCCCCAATCACTACAACGTGGCTCACAAATTCCCATGCCTCACAATGATCTTGAAAACCTTTCCTCTGATACCACAGATGCGATGCCCCAGCTTTTGATCACGTAACTAGACTTAATTAACCAATCATTAGCGATCAATATAGCGAAAGAGTTAGGATTAAGGCATTACTGCCATCCTCTAGAGGATAAGGCTTGGTTAAGTATTTACCTAAACATTGTAATGTCTCTTATGTTACATGAAATCAAACAAAGTACAATTTGTATGTGCTCAACCTCAAATGAAAGTCCAATACCACAAAACATACGTACTCATGTCTGTAGGACTTTATGGAATGTTATTGTGAGACTGATCTAGATCCACTAGTCGGCTTGTTGCTTTATTTCTATTGCTAGGTGTCTAAACTCCCCTGATACGCCACCTAAAAACATAAAAATGAAAAAAATATTTGAATAATTAGTCAAATCTGAATACATTTACGGCTATGCTATAAAAAATAAAAATCATTTTTTAATAAGCACGTGCATTTCAGTTCATTTAAGTTCGAAATGAGGGCAAGAAAGAACAATATCAAAATTGTTACTGATTATTATCTGCAAGTGAAACCCAAGTTGATAAACTCATAGGTACAATGTGATACTCCTAAGCTGATTGAGGAGCCTAAGCTGAAACTACACAGGTGAATTGACAGGCCTAAACCCTGATAATTGGTGAATGATGGGTCCATTTGATTATGTGAAAAAACTATGCTTGAAAATGATTCATTAAATAATTATATATTGTGAGATTTTGGTATGTGTAAAAGGCATATGGATTCTGAAGGGTATCGACAGTAAACGCACCTTAGCCTGAAGTTCCTCTCTAGCCTTTTCTCATAAATAACTTAATTAATGGCATGATAATTAACAAGAGTGCTCTCGCTTCTGTTTCAAATGAGGCATTTTATTATTAGTATGATTTAATAATTTCAAAACAATGATGTTAATTATAGAATATACATATTTATGCATTATGCTTTTCACAATGCCTTATTAACAAGTTATCTTTAATGTTAGTAAACTTACATTAACTTAGCCTTATTGTCTCACCATTTTGTATGTATATGTATATATGTTTCAATTTAAGTATTAGTGATTTTTGCATTATTTTCAGTTAGATATCCTTACTTGTACTCGTACTGAAATATGACTGCAAGAAAAGATGAAAAAGCAGAAGAACTAGTAGTAATAGTAGTAGTAGTATTATTATTATTATCATCATCATCATCATCATCATCATTATTATCATCATCATCATCATCATTATTATTATGTGTTTTCTTCTTTTTCCTTTCTTTCTTCCCTTTTTTTATTGGTTCACAAACTCAAATCCATTTCTAATTTATTAACAAAAGAAATTAGATTACATGAGCATAATTAGCATATTTAGTTTTGTTCTAACATAGCTAATAATTATCTTAAGCCTGAACTAATTGTCATTCAATAGAAACAACTTATGCAGATTTCACTTATTATTTATTTGTTTAGGTTTTAAGCAATTATTCATTTAAATTTGAAGTAATCGTACATAGTTAACGACTTAGGTTTGATAATGTTCAACCTTAAATACTTTGTTAATAAATATAGTAACTTCAGGGGCATAATTAGTCAATTGTACTAATGATTGATTTCAAAAAACTTTCAATCACTATCGATACCGAATTCACATGCCAAAGATGCAATCCAAGATCTACTTGATTTCAAGGTTGTAAGTATACATACATACTCCAAAAATTATAAAACTTCTTCATTTGCCTCTATTCCATCACCTTCAACCTAATAGAGCTCTTCCCCTTCCTCAAACTCTTTCATTGAAAAATCACCATTAGAAGATCAAACCCCTCAATTCTTCCAACATAATAGCAAAGCTCTCATATTTAAACTACCTCAATCTAAATTAGCAAATCACAACTTTAAAAGGCCGCACCCATTTTCTAGTCACCCCCACACATAGACACCCAACAAATTCCCTTAACTATAACCCAAAATGTTTATATTCAAGCTTTAAATTAATAATGGGAACACTTCTATTTTAGCTAAAGACTAGACTTGTTGATCAAATCAAGAAGAAAATTGATGAGAAGAAATTATATAAGTTGAGGGCTTCACCTTGAAATGAATGTTTTTAGGGCCAGGAGAGGTAGCACCTGGCTGGTGTTTGGGTGACGAAGCACTGGCCAGATTCTGGGGCTCTCAGTGTCCAGCGTGGTGGTGCAGCAAGCGACGCACGGGCTCGACCAGCATAGAGCAGAGGCATGGGAAGAGAGAGACTAAAGATAATTTATTAATTTTTGACGTTTTATAAAAGACTAAGCAAACAAGTTCCAATGGGTTGTTCGAATTATGCTAATCAACTAAACGGGAAATTCCATCGAATTAAAATATCTAGAGAACTGTTTCACCTAGTAAAGAGTTGGATCAATAGATTAAATAATGCACTTTACTCAGGTTGGAAGATTGAAAGGAGTGTAATGAAACTAAAATTCAACCTTTCCTTTTGAAGTAAACTAAATTGCTTAAACTAATCCAATTAACATTCTTTCGAATGCCCATGTTTTAGCTTGAGTTGTAGATTTTTGATTGGCTAAGTTTTCCCTTAGCAAGCAAATTTCTTTGAATCAAGTCCTATCTTGTCAGTCAAATAGCAAGTTTCTCCTTTCGGTACTTTTACTCAACTATCTAGCATAAGCATGCAAATTTGGCCAAAATTCACCCACAACTCTTTAATTACAACGTAGAATTCAATCATTCCAACATAAAATAAGGACAAGCAATGAAGAATAAGAATCCAACATCAATACTTTAGCTAGCAAATCCCTAGATGAAATAAATTACTCACTCATGTTCCAAATTAACAGCAACCTAAAATAAGAGTTCAAGAAAAATACTGAAGGTTGAGAAAGCTTAGTAGTAATGGTGATTCTCCAATGGTGTCCCAATCTTCGAACCTCTATAAGCAAAAGCTTTTCTTTAATCTCGCCTCTTACTCTAAAAATACAAACTAAGAATCCTAATTCTAATGAAAAATATGAGAAGGATGAGTGTTAAGATGAGATTAGTTCTCCTCCCTTTTCTGCTGCCGAACAAGCCCTTTTAAGCATAAAACTGAGCATACTCAGCCATAAGATGAAGAAAGACGAAGATGCAAGCAATTTTAGGTTCACTACGGACTGTGACCCTCACCATGGAGCATCTGTGGTTACCTCTGGCTTAAAATTGTCCGACTCTTCTTTTCCTCAATGGGCATAATGACTTGGGGGCATCCGAGGATATTCAAATCATATTCAATTGGGGGTTAAAGTCGGGCAAAAAGGTCCAAAAATCTATAAAATACAAAAAAGAATCATACCCGAACATAAAACGGGGATAAGAGTGTAGATTATAACATAAAGTTCATAAATCTCCCTAAAAATGCAACAAAACGACCCCAAATGAAGTAAACTCTAAGCACTTATCAAACTCCAACATGCTTGAACTGTTGCTTGTCCCCAAGCAACTATGAAACAAAGCTATGATGAAGAACCTCCTCTGATAAATAATAATAGCAACATTAATAGCCAAATCTACCGAAGAAGTTAGCCAAAGTGATTGAAACTATTGCAAAACAAACAAGAGAATGATGTTTTTGAAATAAGGGCAAGTTCCATCACATTAAATATTGAATCAAGCACTCAAATCAACTTAAACAATCATATTGGCATATACAATAAGTAGAGCTAAAAGAACTAGTAGGCCCTCACTTTAGCAATGAATCCCTAATCACTCGTGTTTAAATTATAATGCAATTCCCTCAAATCTCATTCTAAAGAATCAATTCTACCATAAGCTTGCTAAAACTCTCCAACTCACCACCACTAAAATGCAAAACACACTAGGCAATCATGAGGACGTTGGTAGGGTTATAACGGGACTAAAGGTAAGAGGGGAACAAGTATGTTGGGATTTTTGGAGTTCAAAGCCAAAGACTATGAGTATAAATCATCTTCGACTAACTTTCCACAAAAATATTCCTTATACCGATACATTTCAAATAAATAAACTCGCCCCTAGATGCTCAACAATGAGAGAAAGTGTTGAAGTATATCTAATATGAAATCAATGCCAAATCCTTGTATTACTTTGCTTCTTTTTTTTTTTTGGGTATTCAATAATTTTTTCCTTTTTTTTTTCCTTCTTTTGATGTTTCTTCTTTTGAAGAGAAGGATTATAGCGAGGGAAAATTATGCACTTTCAACACTTTTCTAACAACATACAAAATTCATCACAATTGACACCAAGGGAAATACAGTAAAATCCCTTATCACATACAAACAAACCACACCAAACAAAAATGTCATTATCCACAAACTACTCCTAATCACTAGTGAAACTCTATAGTCTTGGCTAAAGGGCAAGATATTTATTTGGCCAAGGATCATATTATAGGTTTGCATTAAGAAAAATATGTTAAGGCTCAAAGGCAGTAGCAAGGGATAAATCATATATGATGAGGGTGGTTATTTGGTCAATGTAGCTTATAAATTCAAAGAATACCTCAATCATATTACCTAAATGTGCATACTAAATGTGATCCTGAACAAGAGTCAAAGTAAGTTCTGGGGATTTGAAATCTAGAAAGAGCCACACATGAAAAAGAATCTGAGATTAAAATTGATAAATTAGTCCAATCAAGCTCAAAATCTCACGGGATAACTACCTAGGCTCAACTAGCTCATTAGATATCATGTGTAAAATATTCACGCAAAGAATCATTAAGTAATTGAATTACAGTCAGCATGATGGACAAAACATGAAGCGTATTTCAAAAACTTATGATCAAACATTTCATTCACGAATGTGCATAATAAAAAGGGTTAAAATAAGCCAAAGAAAACTGCTTAGTCTAAAGACTCATCATCGGAGGATTTTTATTCCTTTTTTTTGTCATTTTATGCATGCTAAACCTAAAATGCAACTTAATATTGAAAATACCAAACTAAAACTAAAACTAAGAAAGGAAACCTAAAATAGAAAGAAAAACTAAATGATCAACTAAAACTGCAAACTAATCCTAAATGCATGACCTAAAATACAAACTATTCACACGTCCACATCAAACACATACAGTTACACACAACTCCCCCATGCTTAGACAAAGCATTGTTGTTAGAATGTATAAGGTTTTGATGATAACAAATCCAAGTGTTGTAGTTGTTGTTGTTGTTCCAAACAGGCTTTACCAACAGGGTCTTACTGCTGTTTTTCAATATATTAAAACTGCTTGACTAATGGTTTATCAAGAACAGGTACTCAAGTCAGCGATGTAAGAACAACCATGAGGAACAGGCTCTGTAAGGTGTTTGAAACATGTCCTGTGAAGTGTTTGAAGTATAGGATATAAGTGCAGCTGTGAGGAACAGGTTCTGTGAAGTGTTTGCAGCAGATTCGTCTTTCTACAAGATGACTAGTGGTTACAACAAGATGTCTTGATTTAATTTGGTTTTATATTTTTAGACTCTTGTTAATATGCCAATCAGAAACTCTTAACTTACCACTTACTTGAAACGGTTTTGTTTTCTTTTGGTAAATATTTCGGATCACCCTTCAGAACAATCCTGGAAACAGGGTGATCAGGGTGTTTCCAGAATAAGCTGCGAAAAACTGTTTTGCACGATTTTTATCTTTTGAATTTTGAGCAGCTTCTTTAAGATTTGCAAGAAAGATTTTTTATGGAGTATCTTACCCCTTATCCTAAAAACGGTTATTAAAATCTAAGGGGATTTGCAAAATCTCTTTTGAATAAAAAGAATATCCAATTTTTGGCAAGTGGATAAGGTTGTTGAGAAAAACATGGGCTAGTTGCTGAGAATCACCGCCTTATGCACACGGTTTAGGAAGTGTTTCCAACTCATGTTTCCTCATCCCTTGTGGCTAAAGAATTCTATATTCTTTAGGGATTTTAGTTTCCAAAAATTTGAGGAATTGTTTTTCCAAGCAATATATAAAGTCGCTTCTTAGAACGATAGAAGCATCGGTTTTCAAAAAGAAAAATTCAGTGTTCATGAGCTTAAAAGTTTGAAAAGAAAATCGTGTCTAGTGAGTGAGTTATTTGAGCTTTCAAAGTTGGCATACTAGGATTTCATTGTACCCTATATTAGCTTAGTTGAGAAGCATTGTAATAGGGGGTTTTTCTTTATACTCTTCTTTCACAAAAGTGAGTTGAGTGTGTGTCTAAATCAAGCGGATTTTAGACGTGGGGTAACTTGTCTTAGGGAAGACGGTTACGTGGGTTGCAATTTGTAACAAGGTGTGTTACTATTGTAATGTGATTAGCCCGTTTAGTGAAGTGTTTAAATCCTACAGGAGGTAGGTCGTGGTTTTTAATCTCAGTTGGGCTAGAGGTGTTTTCCACGTAAAAATCCTGTGTCCATTATTTCCGCATTCAATTTTGTTGGATTTTCGCTTCTGCTTATCTCAGGAACAACCTGTGCGAACAGGGCCTAAGACTGTTTGCCAGCAACTTGCGAAAATCGGACACCACAATTCACCCCCCTCTTGTGGTTGTGTACTCTCTAAATCAACAAGTGGTATCAGAGCAGGTTCTCCTTTGAAAGGCTAACAGCTTGAGAGATCCTTGAAGATGAGTATCCCACAAGGCATGCTTGAAGGTCAATCCATAACTCGACCACCATACTTCAATGGCCAACACTATGGTTGGTGGAAGAATAGGATGGAAAACTACATCCAAGCCGAGGACTATGAGTTGTGGATGCTCATCAAGAATGGACCACTCATCCCAAAGAAAATAACTGAAGATGGAAAGTCAATCCCCAAGGAGCCTAAAGAATTCAATACTGAAGATTACAAAATGATGGAGAAGAATGCCAAAGCCAAGAAACTTCTATATTTTGGCCTAGGCCCTGATGAATATACTCGCATATCTGAATGTGAGTCGGCCAAAGAAATCTGGGATGCTTTACAAGTAGCTCACGAAGGGACCAATCAAGTAAAGCAATCCCGGATTGAATTGCTTATAGAAAATATGAGCTGTTTAAGATGGGTGATCGTGAAAGTGTGATGGACGTATATACTCGCTTCACTCACATAACGAATGAGCTAAAATCCTTGGGAAAATCCTTCACCACCGAAGAATTGGTGAGGAAGATCCTAAGAATTTTACCTCATTCTTGGGAAGCGAAAGTAACGGCCATCCAAGAAGCTAAAGACATGAACAAGATCACCCTAGATGAGCTGATTGGCAACCTCCAAACGTATGAACTTAGGAAAAATTCTCAACAGAAAGATGAGACAAAGAGAGATCGAGGTCTTGCACTAAAGGCCTTAGAAGATGATTCTGATTCTGATGAGGAGGAGATTGCCATGATCACTTAAAAGTTCAAGAAGTTCTTCAAGAAAGTTAAAGAAAATAGCAAAAGGAAGGACTTCAGCAAGGCCAGGAACACCTCTCGGGAACAGTTCTCCGGGTGTTTCAAGTGTGGCAAACTGGACCACATTGTGAGAAACTGCCCACTGCACAAGGAAGAACAAGAACCCGAACACCCTAGAAAACAGGGGAGAAAACAGGGTGTAAGCAGCTCAGCGAAAAGGTTCTCAAAAGCTATGCTCGCGGCCTGGGGAGACTCAAGTGAGGATGAGGAAGGGTCTGAAGCTGGGGAAGCTGATGTAGCACTCATGGCAAGAAGTGACACTGATTCAGATGATGGATCAACAGATAGTCTGACTCAACTCAAGAACAAGGTACGTGGTCTAAATAAATCAACTCTTGAGGAATTAGTGTACACTATAATAGATATATGTGCTGAATTAAAAAGGGATGTTCGAGATCTAGAACTTGAAAATGAAACCCTTAAATTGGAAAAACTTGAAGTTGACAAAGAAACTCTTGCCTTGCATGAAAACATCAATGTGCTTAAAGAAACTCTACTCATGAAAGAAGAGACTTGTTCCACTAAATTGACTGAGCTGAAAAAAGAATCCCTTGACTTAAAAGGTAAGGTTGAGTCCTTGCTTGTAGAAAATAAAAACTTGCTTGAGAAAATGAAACAAATGGAATCAGACCTTGCCACAAATAAGCTCTGGAACAGGTCCTCACAAGCACTTGAATGGTTAAACACCCATCATAGTCGAAATAGAAGAGGACTAGGTTTTGTGCCTAAGATGACCTACCCAGTGAATAAAAAATATGTAGGATTATCTGAGAATATTGTATGTTATCACTGTGGTAAAACGAGTCATTACCGTTATACTTGTCCCTCAAGAAAGTATGCCATTAAAAGGAACTCAGTGTACGTAAAACAAATATGGGTTAGGGAAGATAAGATTTGTACCTCTAAAGGAATGGGACCCAAGTAGATCTGGGTTCCCAAAACTAACCCTTAATTTGTTTTGCAGGCTGAAGTGAGAGAGAACAACCTAGCAAACAACCCAGCAAACAGTGCAGGGAATAGTCTAGGGAACAAGCAGCTGTGGTATGTTGACAGTGGGTGTTCGAGGCATATGACTGGTGAAAGATCCAATTTTCTCTCACTTACAGCTTCAGAAGGTGGGAGTGTGGCATTTGGAAACGGCAAATCCGGGACAATTGTCGGCATAGGTAAGATAGGTGAGTCACTCTCCCATTCAATTGACAATGTTTATTTTGTGGATGGATTAAAACACAACTTGCTAAGTGTGTCCCAACTGTGCGACAAAGACAACCTAGTAGTGTTCTCACCAACACGTTGCTTGGTTGTGAATATGAACACAGGAGATGTTGTGTTGAGGGGGAAGCGACACAAGAATGTTTATAAAGTGTGTATCTCCACTCTTCCCCAAAATAATTTGACTTGTTTGAGTGCCCTAAATGATGATGTTATGCTTTGGCACAAAAGGCTAGGTCATGCAAGCCACTCACTTTTGAACAAACTTGTAACCAAAGACTTAGTGGTAGGCTTACCTTCCATCAAATTCAATGATGACAAGGTATGTGATGCATGTGCCAAAGGCAAACAAGTCAAAAATTCATTTAAATCTAAAAAATGTGTAAGCACTACTCGACCTCTTGAATTGATACATATGGATCTATGTGGTCCAATGAGGATCATGAGCCGAGGTGGCAAGAGGTATGTGCTTGTGATAGTGGATGACTACTCTCGTTTCACTTGGACTTTGTTTTTGGCTTCTAAAGATGAAACTTTTAAAAAATTTCTTGCTTTCATTAAAAAGATTGAAAAGAGGGTAGGACACTCTTTGGTATGCCTAAGGTTTGACCATAGTACAGAATTTGAAAATTCGAGCTTTATTGATTATTGTAATGAGCATGGTGTTGATCATAATTTTTCAGCTCCAAGAACACCCCAACAGAACGGGGTGGTAGAACGCAAAAATCGCACTCTAGAGGACATGACTAGAACAATGCTTGTTGCTAGTGGTCTTCCTAGAAACTTTTGGGCTGAAGCTTTGAATACATCATGTTACATTATAAATAGATGCATGATTAGACCTATTCTTAACAAAACTCCTTATGAACTTTTCAAGGGAAGAAAACCTAATATTATGCATTTGAGAGTTTTTGGTTGTAAATGTTTTGTGCATAATAATGGAAAGGATGCCTTAGGGAAATTTAATCCAAGGAGTGATGAAGCAATATTCCTTGGTTACTCCTCGCATAGTAAGGCACACAAAGTGTTTAATAAGAGAACCTTGTGTGTTGAGGAAAGTATGCATGTGCTTTTTAATGAAACTAACTCTCTAAGCGAGAATGATGCACAGGAAGAAGACTTCGAACTAGGTCTTGTTAGAAAAGACGTGCTACTTCAAGGTGAACAAGGTAAGGATCAATCGGAGGAAGTAAGGTTTGAGGCTGTTCTTCAGGAAGGTAAGCAAGGTGTGAACCAAACAGGGGGAAACAGGGTGGAACCCTGTTCGGGACAACACCAGCCGAATCCTTCAGGGATAAATCCAGGAACAAGCTCCTAAACAGGCTCGAGAACAGGTTCTGAACCTGTTTCATCGAGTATTCCAGCTAGGATGAAGAGCGAGTCTGTGAACCCACTTTCACCACGATCATGGAAATACCAAAGTTCACATCCTCTTGATCAAATTTTGTCTGATATTAATACAGGAGTTCAAACTAGATCTAGACTCAAAAATTTCTGTGCTTTCTATGCTTTTCTCTCAAAAATTAAGCCTAAGAATATTAATGAAGCCCTTGCAGATTCAGATTGGGTCACAGCCATGCAAGAAGAACTCCATCAGTTCGAAAGGAACAAGGTATGGCACCTTGTGCCACGGCCAGAGAATAGAACAATCATTGGAACCAAGTGGGTGTTCAGTAACAAGCTGGATGAGTGCGGAACAGTCACTAGAAACAAGGCCCGGCTAGTGGTTCAAGGCTACAACCAAGAAGAGGGAATTGATTATGAAGAAACCTTTGCACCTGTTGCAAGGATGGAGGCTATTCGAATCTTGATAGCATTTGCAGCCCATATGGAGATCAAGTTGTATCAAATGGATGTCAAAAGTGCATTTTTAAATGGGTACCTCAAAGAAGAAGTGTATGTCAAACAACCCCCTGGTTTTGAAAGTAATGAATTTCCTAACCATGTTTTCAAACTTGACAAAGCACTTTATGGTTTAAAACAAGCCCCTAGAGCTTGGTATGAGCGGTTGTCAAGCTTTTTATTAGAAAATGGTTTTACAAGAGGCAAGGTAGACAATACCTTGTTTCTAAAATCTAAGGGGGAACATTTGTTGATTGTCCAAGTATATGTCGATGACATCATATTTGGTGCAACTCATCATGATTTGTGCAATGAATTTTCAAAAATGATGAGGAGTGAGTTTGAAATGAGCATGATGGGTGAGCTTAATTTCTTTCTAGGCTTGCAAATCAAGCAAACTTCAAACGGCACCATGATCCATCAACAAAAGTATATCAAAGAGTTACTTAAGCGCTTTAAGATGGAGTCGGCCAAGCCCATTGATACTCCCATCTCTCCCTCAACCAGGCTAGTAATGGATGATGGTAGTCCCTCAGTTGAGGAGAAATCCTATAGGGGTATGATAGGGTCACTCCTATACCTAACGGCTAGTAGACTAGACATTGTTTTCAGTGTTGGTCTATGTGCACGTTTTCAGTCTAACCCTAAAGAAACTCATCTTAAGGCTGTAAAAAGGATTTTAAGATACTTAAAACATACACCTGATCTAGCCTTATGGTATCCTAGAGGTTGCAACTTTGATCTTGTTGGGTATGCTGATGCTGATTATACAGGTTTCTTGGTTGATAGAAAAAGCACCTCAGGTATGGCTCACTTTCTTGGACCTTGTTTGGTATCTTGGGAAACCAAGAAACAACTCTCTGTTGCCTTGTCCACAACAGAAGCTAAGTATGTGGCAGCTGCATCTTATTGTGCTCAGTTATTATGGATAAGACAATAACTCAAGGACTCTTGTGTTGACATAGGATGCATTCCTATTTATTGTGACAATACAAGTGCAATTAACATTGCCAAAAATCCATGCCAACACAAAAGAACAGAACTTATTGACATTCGACATCATTTTCTAAGAGACAATGTTGAAAAAGGAGTGATCTCAATGAATTTTTGTGCCACTAAAAATCAAATTGCTGATATATTCACAAAAGCATTAGGTAGAGAACAATTTGAAAGGAATAGACTCAAACTAGGCTTAATTAGAACAACCTGACCAACCTGTTCTCTCGCCCTGTTTGTAAAATTTAAAAGTTACAGGTACAACATGTTAAATTTTTGTTTGCAATCAACTTCTGTGCTATGTTTAGCATATGTGAGGTTTGCAACTTGCTGACACTCATTGAGGTCTAATGAGATTGCCCTTATTGTCCCATGTTACCGAGCAAGTAACCTCAAGAACAAGCATCAGGAACAGGTATGCCTCTTGTTTGTTAAATATGTGCAACAAATTGAAAATTGCTAATCTCTTCTCGAGGCGTGCGCAGCCTAAATAAATGCAAAAACCCGTTGCAAAACGGGCAAAATCTTTTAAAGATTTCACATGTCTCTCTCTTTAAAGCTCTCTTGCTCAATCTCTCACCTCCACCGAAACTCTCTTACTCTGAAACTCTGTTCAAGAAACCCTAATCTCTCTCCTTCCTCTGAAAAATGGCGTCTCCCATTAGCTCCGAGAGCTCCTCGACCTCGACTCAGGGCAACCAGACACAGAGCACAGCCTTGCAAACAGCCACAGCCCTGTTTGCGCCTACACAATTTCTGACGGCCCTCATGGAAGGTAAAACTACTGAACCTTCTCGACCCATTGTCTATAAACCTTTTGGGTTTTTGAAAAGCATTGACCTTAGAACAGTGAATCTGAAATTGGAAGACATCCCTTACAAATTTGGGTGGGAATTGATTTTGTTTGGAGAAACGGGGGCATGTAAACCCCAAGAACCTGTTGGGGCATCTGAAAGAGAAATTGGGCCTTTAGATGAAATCTTTCGGTTCGATCATGGACTAGATGACATCAGTCCGCTTAGGCTGTTCCCAGAGCAGGAGACAGGGGCCGAAACAGGGTCTGAAGTTTTTAAGGATGACCTATAGGAGGATTTGTCAAAAGAAGAAGGGGGTAGTAGTGATCAAATGGAGGAGTCTCCTGTGAAGCCTGAACAAGCCACACCGGTACCACCAACCGGTGAGAAACGTAAACGATACAAAATTGTGGCTCGGCGTACTAGAATGCCAAGAGCACGACCACCATCAAGGTCCAAAAGCGGCCAGACTGAAGAATCCTCAAAAAGCGAAACCCCTGTCAAACCAAAACCACAAATCTCCTCTTCGGCCAAACCCACAACCAGGCCAACTCGAAAATTAGCTCGAATTGCTTTCCATTCCACACCTCGTCCTGTCAAACAGTCATCCCCTGTTGTTGAGGAAATTGATTCCTCCTCTGAGCCTTCATCGGATAGCAACCCTGAGAACACCACCTTCAAACAGGGCACTCCCGTGTTCTCAGAGTCCTCAGAGGATAAGCCTCTGCCTGTACCAAAATCGACCTCCACTTTACCCTCCAAACCATCACTCCTCAAAACTCCCAAGAGAAAAGCCTCTCTCAAACACGCCTCTATCCAAGACCCTCCTACTGAGCCTCAACCTAAAAGAGCCAAGAAGTCTACCCCGTCTGCAATCTCAGCCAAACTGACCCAACTGCTTCAGAGACGGGTAGTCAGGGGTAAAATTACCAAGGTAAAATATTTTGAGAAACAGGGTCTGGGGGTGTTTCTGCACAAGCTGCGTGCACAGGGGTGGTATGAGCTGTTTACAAACACCCAGCTAGGGTGTTCTGCACATGAGTTGGCAGAGTTCTATGCCAACTGCACTGTCACCGAAGGAGTGGTGACTAGTATTGTTAATGGGAAACAGCTTCGCTTTGATGCGAAGATATTAGGGGAAATTCTGGGGATTCCCTCCACGAGCTTTGATATATATGTGAGAGAAGACAAGACTATTCTCGGGACAACCAGGCTGCTGGAGCTCACTCAAAAATTTAGCCAGCAATCAAGCCTCCAAACACCCAAGTTCGTGAAGAAAGGGGACATAACATCGCTGCATCAATTGATATTCTGGTTTATCATCAAGAATGTCATCCCCAGGGGCCAGGGTCGCAATCTTGCTGATGCCATGGATCAATGTTTGATGGATCTGATGGACAAGGAAGAGCAAATCAACCTTCCTGCCATCATGATTCGCCACATAGCAAGAATTGCAAACACCTCCAGGGAACATGACCTGGGATACGGCTTCCTCCTGACTAGTGTGTTTGAGCACTTTGGGGTGACTCTGTAGAAGAAGGTGGGTGCTCAGTTCATTGATGAGATTGGGAGTAACACCCTTATGGGGTGTGGATACACTTTGGTTGAAGGGTCTGCCTCAGAACAGGGGACCAGAACACCCCGTCCTCCTGTTCCTGGCAGTTCCTCAGTCAAGCTTGAGGCTGCTTTGGAAGAAAACTCTCGACTCAGTGCTGAGCTTACTGCTGTAAAGGCTGCCCTGGATGAGGAAAAGGCTCTCAATGCAAAACGCCATGAAGATATCCTCACCCTTCTCTCTTCCCTCTCAGCAAAATTTTCCCCTCCTGCTCTCTGATCACCCCCCATCTGTTGTTCTCATAGCCTGTTCTCACTTCTCTTGGTTATCCTCTCTTGCTAGTTTGTACTTTCTGTTGCACTCGTTTGGTGAATGACAAGTTATCTTGTTTTTTGATTGGCTTTCACTTGCTTGCTTTCTGTTGTGAATTGCTTGTGTGTGACTAGGATGGCCAATCTCATTACCGTACCAACACACTTGAGTGTATCGCCTGTTGACTTTTCTCCCTTACCCAAGTGGTGGTGATAGCAAACACCCTATGTTTGACTGTTCGCCCCTACTTTTTAATGATGCCGAAAGGGGGAAGATAGGATGACCAATATACTGTTTTAGTTTTGCCATGGACGAGTTAAATTTCTTACCCTTTTTCGATACTGACTGCTTCATGTGAATTGTCGGTCCTATAAATAATTGGAACTAATCACTTCAATTGTCCTTGAAAGTTAATATGGTCACTTGGTTTGTCATCATCAAAAAGGGAGAATCTGTTAGAATGTATAAGGTTTTGATGATAACAAATCCAAGTGTTGTAGTAGTTGTTGTTGTTCCAAACAGGCTTTACCAACAGGGCCTTACTGCTGTTTTTCAATATATTAAAACTGCTTGACTAATGGTTTATCAAGAACAGGTACTCAAGTCAGCGATGTAAGAACAACCATGAGGAACAGGCTCTGTAAGGTGTTTGAAACATGTCCTGTGAAGTGTTTGAAGCATAGGATATAAGTGCAGCCGTGAGGAACAGGTTCTGTGAAGTGTTTGCAGCAGATTCGTCTTTCTACAAGATGACTAGTGGTTACAACAAGATGTCTTGATTTAATTTGGTTTTATATTTTTAGACTCTTGTTAATATACCAATCAGAAACTCTTAACTTACCACTTACTTGAAACGGTTTTGTTTTCTTTTGTTAAATATTTCGGATCACCCTTCAGAACAATCCTGGAAACAGGGTGATCAGGGTGTTTCCAGAATAAGCTGCGAAAAACTGTTTTGCACGATTTTTATCTTTTGAATTTTGAGCAGCTTCTTCAAGGATTTGCAAGAAAGATTTTTTATGGAGTATCTTACCCCTTATCCTAAAAACGGTTATTAAAATCTAAGGGGATTTGCAAAATCTTTTTTGAATAAAAAGAATATCCAATTTTTGGCAAGTGGATAAGGTTGTTGAGAAAAACATGGGCTAGTTGCTGAGAATCACCGCCTTATGCACACGGTTTAGGAAGTGTTTCCAGCTCATGTTTCCTCATCCCTTGTGGCTAAAGAATTCTATATTCTTTAGGGATTTTAGTTTCCAAAAATTTGAGGAATTGTTTTTCCAAGCACTATATAAAGTCGCTTCTTAGAACGATAGAAGCATCGGTTTTCAAAAAGAAAAATTCAGTGTTCATGAGCTTAAAAGTTTGAAAAGAAAACCGTGTCTAGTGAGTGAGTTATTTGAGCTTTCAAAGTTGGCATACTAGGATTTCATTGTACCCTATATTAGCTTAGTTGAGAAGCATTGTAATAGGGTGTTTTTCTTTATACTCTTCTTTCACAAAAGTGAGTTGAGTGTGTGTCCAAATCAAGGGGATTTTGGACGTGGGGTAACCTGTCTTAGGGAAGACGGTTACGTGGGTTGCAATTTGTAACAAGGTGTGTTACTATTGTAACGTGATTAGCCCGTTTAGTGAAGTGTTTAAATCCTACAGGAGGTAGGTCGTGGTTTTTAACCTCAGTTGGGCTAGAGGTGTTTTCCACGTAAAAATCCTGTGTCCATTATTTCCGCATTCAATTTTGTTGGATTTTCGCTTCTGCTTATCTCAGAAACAACCTGTGCGAACAGGGCCTAAGACTATTTGCCAGCAACTTGTGAAAATCGGACACCACAATTCACCCCCCTCTTGTGGTTGTGTACTCTCTAAATCAACAATTGTCCCCAATGCAAGGACAGAAGAATCAATAGGGAAGAAAAAGAAGAAACTAAAAAGGAGGTGGAGGGGGAGAAAAAGGAGGGTGGGGTTGAGAAATATGCTAATCATGTTAAGTCTCAAACAAGCCCTAAAGTTTTGAAAATATTGGTTCTGGGAAGCAATCATTCCACAGAGCTCATCATGCTGCTCCTGAACAAAGTCACACAGTGCGGTATGCTCAGTTTGAATATAAGCTTCGAGGTATGCTTGCTCCTCTTGGACGGCCCGAAGGGTAGCATGCAAACCAGTAAAATTAGAGAAGGATAATGGTTGGGATGAACTAGAAGCCCTTAGGTGCATAGGGGGAGGAGATGGCACAGGTCGTGCCAACCCTTTATCCCCCGATAAAAAGTAAAGATGAGTGGCTCAGTCAATGTCAGAGAGAGGCATGAGACGGTTCCTAGGATAAATCTAACAAACACGCCCAGTCTCTACCTTATAAAACTTCATTTGTTCAAAAGTGGCTAAGTTCAATCATTTGAAGCTGGGAACTCTATTGTTGGGGTTTGGGTCCATATCAGCAGACCTAGCAATAGGGGTAATGAGGCCCCCAATCATAATCCCCTGTGTGGAACTAGTGGCCGCACTATGTAACTAACTGACCAAGAAAGAGCCTGGGTTAAGACAGTCACCTTGGAGTATGCAATATGAGAAATATAACTCAAATAGGCGAGGCACATTCAAACTATCATCTCTAACAAACAGACCATAAGCAAGTAATCCCTAGGCCACTTGAATACATGGGTTTCTAATAATGATGCCTTTGGAATTCTTGTATCATACTGATAATCCCTAAAAATTTCACTATTAAAGGCACCCAAATTAAGCTCATAAAACTCCCGATTGAGATAGGAGGAAATATATCCTACTTGATAATAAGGGCCGCTCGTGACCTCCACATGCAATGTACTTAAAAACCGAAGAGTGAGGTCTCGATAAGCGTGGTCCCTAATCTCTAAAAAGTGCTCCCCGAGCAAACAACCAATGAATGTTGTCCAACAAACCCAATCGAGTTAACAAATCCTCATTATAATAACAAGTAGCAACAACTAGCTTACTACTCAAAACATTGTATCTAGAAACATGCTCAAGATGTGTTAAACTAAGGGGGCTAGGAATATTACATCGGTTTCTCACATTAGTTGAGGTTCGAAAGGTTCGAGTTGCGCATTGTGGTGCTTGACTTGACATTCGTGCCTCTTAAGTGGTCCTTGCTTTATTCTTGGCTACCATGGCTATGGAGAGTAGATGGGTGTGAATGCTCTAAACACTAACTAGGAAGAAATGGGAAGAAAAATGGTTGAAAATGAAAGATTTGTGAAAATGAAGGTTAAATGGGGAAGAAATATGGAAGAAAATGAGAAAATTTGGAAGAATGGAAGGTGAAGTTGGGTTATTGAAGGTTTCGATATGAAAATGGGTAGAATGTGAGAGAAAGAAGGCAAGAAAATAGAAATTTGAGGAGATTTGGAGTGAAAGTGAAGAAAATAAGAAGAAAGCGAAGAAATTTGATGGAAAATGATGAAAAATTGAAGGTGTGAAGTTGGATGGTTATGGAGTTTGTAGAGAGAGAAAGAAAGTCGAGGAGTTAAAGATGAATGAGTGATTTCAGCTCAAAGGGCATAAAAACCCTTGATTGCAGACGGAGAGGCTCACCAAAAACTGTGGGGTCCACCATGAACCCTCCATGGTGAGCTCTGTTTCAGTAAATTTTTGGGATTTCTGCAAAGGTCCCATGGACCGATTAAGACACACCTAGGGGTCCGTGGTAGCTACTATCTGCAGCTTCGAAAACTCTCTTATTATTTTTGGATGTTTTTCCTCTATCTGCAGCTTCGAAAACTCTCTTATTATTTTTGGATGTTTTTCCCTTTTTTTCTTTCTTTTTCCTCTCCATTTTTGCTCTTATTGTTGATGATTTTTTATATTTGTTTGTTTACTCTTTTTTTTCTAAATAAGAAATGCAACATATATAATCAAAGAAAACTAGTAAAGGGAAAACTTGGGTTGCCTCCTAAGAAACAGTTTTTTAGGCTCGGAAGCTCGACCTTCACTTCTGTGAGGGCTCGGGATCAATAAGAGCATGGACAGTGGGCTTGTTAATGGGTTCGTTCACAGCTCCTAACTTTCTTTTATCACGGACCTCGAAGTCAAACTCATGCACTTGAAGGTGCCATCTCAAATACCCGGGACGGAGGTCCTTTTTCATCATTAGGTAGCCGCGCATAGTAGAATACTCATACAAAATAATCCGAAAGTGAGCCCCATCAGACGGGCCACTATTGAACTCAATGTCAAGATCAAAGTCGAAATCAATTCCTCCTGTAGGAGGTAAAGACATAAGCAACTAAGCAAACTTGCAATGGGCACTCAAAGAACCTTCATTAAAAGCTGAGGGCCCATCCTCAGTTATGGTAAGTGGTATAGGGGCAGCAAACTCCACCTTAGCATCGTCAAGGTTAAGACTCGTAGTAGAAACCCAATCAAACATAAGAAGGTCATTACAATGCCAAACCTCGGTTGTAAGCGCCATCTCCTCAATTAGGTTGTAAGCCTCATCTTCTATCTTATTCATAAAAGTGCTACCTGCCACCACATCTATAGTAGACCTCACTGATTGAGTGACTCCATTGTAGAAGGCTTGTACTATCATCCACCGTTGGAGCCCATGACTTGGACATAGCCTGAATAAGTCCTTGAACCGCTCGAAATCTTCATAGAGCGACTTGTCTTTCCTTTGAGCGAAGGTAGTGATTTGGTTTCTTAGACTCATCGTCTTGGTTAGAGGAAAGAATTTTGCAAGAAAAACCTTGGTGAGCTCATCCCATGTTGTGATGCATCCGGGAGGTAAAGAATGAAGCCACGCTCTCTCCTTGTCCCTAAGTGAAAAGGGAAATAGCCGCAATCAAATGGCGTTGATAAAAACTCCATTGAACTTTAATGTGTTGCACACCTCTAAGAATACCGAGAGGTGTAAGTTGGGATCTTCTAACTAGGTGCCTCCAAATTGGGATTGTTGCTCCACGGAAATAAGAGTCAGCTTGAGCTTAAAGTTGTTGGCTTCCACATTTGGTCAAGCAATGCTAGAGGCAATGCCTTGGACTCCTGGGGTGACAAAATCTCGAAGCGTCCTTCTTTGGTCACCTCCTTTTCCCGTAATCATTGGAGAGGCTTCTTGAGCTTTGGCTCTTTGTTCCTCTAACTTCAACTTCTCCCTCCTAGAGCGAAAAGTCCTTTCTATTAAGTTAAGCTTTAATTCGTTCCAACAAAGACCAGATGTAATCCTAGAAAGATCACAAAAAAAGGCTCTGCCAACACAAATCAACAAATTACAAAGAAAAAGAAAAGCATAAAAATGCTTAGTCAATCTATAAAGGAGAACTCAATATCCACAAATTGGTCCCCGACAATGACGCTAAAAGCTTGACACTGCCGAAAGGGAACGGGTGGTGTTGTTTATTTTTAATTCATTCCCACAGAGACCAAATGTAATCTATTGAGTTTTCACCTGTTATAAAAGCTAAACAAAAAAGTTCCAATGGGTTGTTCGAATTACACTAATCAACTACTCATGAAATTCAATCGAATTAAAATATCTAGAGAATTATTTCGCCTAGTAAAGAGTTGAATCAATGGATTAAATCATACACGTTACTTAGATTGGATGATTGCAATGAGTGTAACCAAACTAAAATTCAACCATTTCTTTCGAAGTAAACTAAATTACCTAAAGTAACCCAATTAATATTCTTTCGAATGCCCTTGTTTTAGTCTAAGTTGTAGATTTTTGATTGGTTAAGTTTCCCCTTAATAAGCAAATCTCTTTCAAGTATTGCTAAATTAAATCCTATTTTGGCGGTCAAATAGCAAGTTTCCCCTTTCGGAACTTAACTCAACTATCTAGCATAAGCAAGCAAATTTAGTCAAAATTCACCCATAGTACTTTAATCAAAAGGTAGAATTCAATCATTCTAACACAAAATAAGCACAAGCAATGAAGTTTAAGAATCCAACATCAATACTTTGGCTAACAAGTCCCTCAATTCAATAAACTACTCACTAATGTTTATAATGGACAACAATCTAAAACAAGAGTTCAAGAAAAACACTAAACAGAGATAATGCTCAACAGCAATGGTGATTCTATAATGGTGTCCAGTCTTCAAACCTCCATAAGCCAAATCTCTTCTTCAATTTCTCCTCTTACTCTAAAAAATACAAATTAAGAATCCTAATTCCAATAAAAAATATGAGAAAGATGAGATTAGTTCTCCTCCCTGTTCTATAGAACAACCCCTTTTAAGCATAAAACTGAGCATCCTCAGCCACAGGATGAAGGAAGATGAAGAGGCATGCAATTTTAGATTCACCACGGAGCATCCATGGTTACCTCTGTCTCAAAATTCTCTGGCTCTTCTTTTCTTCCATGAGCATGGTGACTTGGGTGCACCCGTAGGGAGTAAAATCAAATTCAATTGAGGGTTAAAGTCAGGACAAAAAGGTCCAAAAATATACGAAACATAGAAAATAACCATACCCAAGTGTAAAACAGGAATAAGAGTGTAGATTATAACATAAAGTTCATAAATCTCCCTAAAAATGCAACAAAACAACCCAAAATGAAGTAAACTCTAAGCACTTATCACATATAGTTAGAATTTAAGTCTAAAACTATTTCCCATGGAATGTCTGAAAACAACAGGGAATCTCACTATCAAGGACTTGTGCCAATGGCTCACCTGACGAACCACTTAGAGGCCCTTTGTATTAGAAATGGGGACGCTTCGACTAGTGCTTGGGGGAGAACCCTGTACCTACTAGGGCTGACCTTACCAGCCTGCTACTCATTAAGCTATTAGAGAAGCAGGGTGAACAACTATATAAGTTGAGTGAGAAAAAGGAAACCAAGGATGAAGATGATAGCTCCAGTCTATTCACCAAGCTAACCAACCTCCACCCACCTACCAACAACGGGGCAACTAACACTTGAACTTTTGAGGAATGGATTCATGACATGGAGAAACTATTTGATGCTTGCCATTACCCAGATAAATAAAGAGTAGGATTCACTCGATTCTATCTCAAAGGAAAAGTAAACTTATGATGGACCATGGTGAAGGAGAAACAGAATCAACCTAGATTTGGGTGGACACAATTCAAGAAGCTGATGAAGAACTGATTCTACCCTATGCCCCTTCAGAAGGCAAAGGAGAATGAGTTCCTTAAATTGGCGCAGGGAAGAATGAGTGTTCTCAAAATATGTTTTCAAGTTCATAAAGCTATCCCGCTTTGCCCCAGCCTATGTGGCAAATGAGACTCTCAAGATGAATCGGTTTAAGTCCGAGCTGAACCATAAACTAAAGGTATCAATGTCTGTACACACATATAGCTTTTATCAGAAGATGTATGACATTGCCATCAACGTGGAGCAGGCTTCGAATGAAAGGGAGGCTTTCTTCAACAAGTAAGGGGATAAGAGGAAAGCAAAGCCTCAAGACCATCAGAATCATCAACCCTACCACAAGAGGCCATGACAAGAAGGCACATAAGGTAGCTAAATAGCAGGGTACCATTAGGGAGTGATATGTCAAGCATGCGGGACGCCCAGACATTATGCCTACAACTGTGAGGTCCCTTGGAGGAGGTGCGGATGCTTTAGATGTGAGAGTTAGCAGCACCATGTGAGGGATTGCCCTCTACCATCACTAATGACTGATCAAGAAAAAGCTGCCAACTGAGGTAGAGGACAACCTCCCAACCAGGGCCGAGAGAGAACACAAGGAAACCAGCTGAACCCCGCTCAACCACCTCACCAAGGCTAGCAACGACCACCCAACCTACCACCCCGTAACATATGAGGTAAGGAGTATGTGATGAAGAGGGATGAGGCAAATGACACTCCTGATATGGTTAGGGTATGCTCTATATTTAGTCGTACCCAGCAACTGTGTTATTTAACTCTAGGGCTTGTCCTGGTATTATTCATAAGCTAAAGTTAGTTCCTTCCCTGGATCACCTCCATTGTCTATCACTATACCTATAAGAGACACGATGAGGTGTGAAAATTTGTTTAGAGGGTGTCCTATCCTAATAGCTGGCAAGAATTCATAGCCGATTTATGTCATTTGACTTTGTCGATTTCGATGTGATCTTGGGTATGGATTGGCTATCAAAATATCATGCTTAAATGGACAACCTGAAGTAGAAGGTGACCTTAAGATGCCCTAATGGGAATAAGGTAGTGCACTAAAGAGCCAACCTAAAACTAGGGGTTAGGCTACTCTCTGCCCTGAAAGCACACAAATGCTTGAAACGAGGATGTGATGCTACTTATGTAATATGGTTGACTTAACAGCAATTAAGCCATCAATAGAAAGTATATCGATCATGTGTACATATCCCGATGTTTTCCCCAAAGAAATCCCTGGCATGCCCCCCGCCTAGGGAAGTGGATTGCTATATTGACTTAGTCCCAGGAGCTGTCGCAATTTCCAAGGCTCCATATAGAATGGCCCCAGCAGAGCTTAAACAACTGAACTCAGCTTGAGTAACTCTTAGAAAGGGGTATATTAGGCCAAGTACCTCACCTTGGGGAGCACCAGTACTATTTGTGAAAAAGAAGGATGGAAGCTTACGGTTGTGCATATACTATAAGGAGTTGAATAAGATCACCATTAAAAATCACTGTCCACTATGTTAGATTGATAACTTACTCGATCAACTACAAGGAGCTACAACCTTCTCGAAGATAGACCTCAGATCTGGTTACCATCAACTTCGCATCTGAGAAGAGGATATACCAAAAACTATCTTCCGAACTCAATATGGGCATGCCCTTTGAACTCACGAATGCACCAGCGACCTTCATGGATCTCATGGACCAGGTGTTTAAACCATATTTATATCAGTTTGTGGTAATGTTCATTGATGACACACTAGTGTACTCAAGAACTCCAGAGGAGCATGCTCAGTATTTAAGGACTGCCTTAGAGGTTCTAAGGAAGAATGAACTCAGTGCTATGTTGAGGAAGTGTGAGTTTTTGCTAGAGAAAGTATCTTTCTTTAGTCATATGGTGTCAAAGGAGGGAGCGTCAGTAAACCCACAAAAGATAGAGGCAATTACCTAGTGGCATGCATCGAAAAATGCTACAAAGGTGAGAAGTTTCCTAGGGCTAGCGGGGTACCATCAGAGATTTGTTCAAGATTTCTCAAAGATAGTAATGCCTCTCGCTAATTTGACTCGAAAAATGGTGAAATATGAGTGGATAGGAAGATGTGAGCAATCATTCCAAGAACTTAAGAAGAGACTCACATCTGCATCCATATTGGCGTTACCATCCAGAACTGAAGGGTTTGTGGTATATAGCGATGCCTTTCAAAATTGGTTAGTGTGTGTATTAATGAAAAATGGATGGCTTATAGCATACACATCTCGACAACTGAAGGCCCATGAGAAGAACTACCTAACTCACGACCTAGAACTAGCAGCGGTAGTCTTTGCTTTCAAAATATGGAGGCACTACTTGTATTGAGTGCATTGTGAGATCTTCACTAACCATCAAAGTCTTAAGTACCTATTCTCTCAAAAGGACTTGAACTTAAGGTAGACAAGATGGTTAGAATTTCTTAAGGACTGTGATGTACACTTCCTATATCACCCCGAAAAGGTAAACGTAGTTGTCGATGCTTTGAGCTGTGGACCATACCCTACTCTAAACCACCTACTTTCTATACCATCAGAGTTATATGAGGAGTTTAAGAGGTTAGAGATTAATGTGGCAGTTAGGAAAAGGAATGCTTTCCTATTTACAATAGAGGTGCAACCCACACTCATTGAGGAGATTCGAGCCGCTCACGAAGTCGGCCTGTAGTTAGTGAGGTTAAAGATGGAAGTGCTAGAAGGTAAAGCACTAGGATTTATGATATATAAGGATGGGACCCTAAGGTTCCATAACCAAGTGTGTACCCCTGTGGTAGATGCGCTTAAAAGAAAGATTCTAGATAAGGGTTACAATACTTCACATTCGGCGCGCCGTGGTGGGAATAAAATTGTACAAGGACTTTAAGCAGACCTTCTGGTAGAGCATTATGAAGCAGGAAGTAGGGGATTATTTATCTAAGTGTCTGACATGTCAATGGGAAATGAGATTCCAAGTGGAATTTTAGTAGAAACTAAAAGAGGCATTTGGGACCAAGCTAAACTTCAGCACAACATTTCACCCTACTATGGATCGACATAGTGAACATACTATCCAGACAGTAGAGGATATGTTGCGAGCCTATGTTTTGGACTTGAAGAAGGCATGGGATGAGCAAGTGATAGCTGATTCAGTTCGCATACAATAACAGCTACCACTCGAGCATAGGAATGTCTACATTTGAAGCTTTGTATAGTAAAAGGTGCAGACCTCCCTTATATTGGCAGGAGATCGATGAGGCACTCACTATTGGACCTAAACTCATTTAGGTCACCACATAGAAGATACAAGGGATCCAATAAAGGATGAAGCCAGCCCAAAGTCGCCAGAAGAGCTATGCGGACAAGCAGCAAAAACCCTTGGAGTTCAAGAATAGAGACCAAGTCTTCTTACGAGTCTCACACACCAAGGGTGTCATAAGTTCGGGCAATCAGGCAAGCTCACCCCGAGGTATATCGGTCCTCACTCAATCATGGAGCGCGTTGGAGGAGTAGCATATCAACTACAGCTGCCAAATGAACTTTCCAGAGTTTACAATGTGTTTCACATGTCTCAACTACGTAAGTACAGTCCTGACCCAACTCACATGATCGAGCCAGAACCCCTATAACTCTGAGAGGACTTAACTTATGATGAGCAACCGATTGAGATTTTGTACCATCGAAAAAAGCATCTCCATAACAAAGTAGTTCCACTTATGAAAGTCCTATAGGCTAACCACACCACAGCTAAGGCAACATGGGAATTGGAAGAAGGAATGCGATCTAAGTACCGTCATCTATTCACGGGACTAGGTATGAGTAAGTTTCAGGGACAAAACTTCTTTTAAGAGAGGTGAGATGTAAAACCCCATGAATTTAGATGCTTTTTTTATTGAGTTGTTTGTGGAGTTTCGAGGATGAAACTTCTTTAAGGGGGCAGAATGTAAAACTCTAAAAATTTATATTTATAATCCTTGATGAAGGGTTAAGATGATCTTTAGTCACTTGAGCTCGTAGGTAATATTTTAGAGCGGTTATTTTTGGTTAGGATTTCGGCCCGAGCCCACTTTTCATAGGCTTTTGATGAAGAATTATTAATTTCAAATTTAAATTTCAAATTAATAAATTATAAAACAAAAAATTTGAAATTTTGAAATATAAATTTTATTTGAGAAATTCAAATTTTATTATTTATTTGTGGTTGTGATATTAAAAATCCCCTAATATTCAAATATTTTAAACCCTAGCTAGATACCCTATTTTCCCTATCTTTGAGCATGCATCCGTGATTTAAAAGAAAAAAAAAAATCTGCAACCTATTTCATATGTGAAACAGCCCCCCATCAACTCTGATCTCACTTCTCTCTCTCTCTCTCTTTCTCTCTTTCCCTCTCCCCCCAACCCTAACACCCACTCTCCCTTTCCCCTTCAGCCTCCATCAGTAGCATCCAGCTGCCATTGCCACTTACTAAAGCCACCAAGCCTCCTTCCTCCTTGATTTTTGGGTGAGGAACTTTAGGTTTTTTTGGGGTGTTTGAGTTTACAATTTGTATGCTCTTAAAGAATTAAAATTCACTCAGTTTGTAGACTCTAAACACTTTTTTTACATGTTGGAATAGATTCTCACATTTTGGGGTGGTTAATAGCATGCAAACAAGCATCTCCCCTTTCAATCTTATATTCAAGGTAAACAGAAAATATTGTCCTCAAAAACTCTCTTGAAGGAGGGTTTGGATAGGTTTTATTAATTTTATAGTTGGCATTGATGATTAGGAGTAGTTTTAGATCGGTTTGGGTGAGTTTGGTTGTATGAAAAATGTGATTTTATGCATCGGATTTAGGGTTAGTTGGCACTATAAACTACCCCCTACAGTGCACCGACTTCACATATTAAATTGCTTTTATATGCTATCGCAAAAATTGTCAAAACATTCATGAATGTAGATCAATGAGTTTATTTCATAGGAATTTTAAATCGTGAATTTTGGGTTTAAAACAAGGGAGAAATGAATTTTCTCCCAAGACTGAGCAACTCTGGACAGAAACAAGCTGTGTGGAAAGAAGTGAAGTTTTGAGGTAATTTTGGTCAAATTTGGGAAATATTCATACAAAAAATGTAGTAGACAAAAATGCCTTTCCAGATTGTGCTTAAATGCCACCATATGAGATTTGTAGTTGAAGATATGACTTTTGTAAGTTAGGGAAGAATCCTGACTTGAAACTGTCCTAAAGTCCTAATACGTTTGAGTTGCATTAATTGTTTTTCCTAGGTATTTAAGTTTTTAAAAGTGGCATGAGTTCAAAAAAATCAGAATATAGTGGTATTGGTCCTACTCAAGTGGTCCTAATGACATTGTTAACTTCTAAGTTGGAAAAGAATAGTTTTGGATGTTAAAAAAAAAAAATCACTTGGGCTGGTCCATGTTGTGATGCTTTAATTTTATTATTTAGGTCCAATACTCTAGTTCGAGTTCAAGTTAGGTACTTATGCTTTTTCGAGGTAATGTCTATGCCCTAACTCAACTTGGTTGCTCTTTTGAAATGATTTTGAATGTTTATGAATTATTATTTGATGTTATATGCCAAGGGGACCTTATGTGTAAAACGTGAACTATAATTTGCAATTTTATGATTTTCCGAATGTAGAACATCATGTAGTGATTCAATGTTTTATTTAAGCAGCTCATTTCTCAAGTGGTTTGTTAAGTAAATCGAAGATTGTTTGAGGTGGGTTAACAAAACTATTCGTAATATACTAATCCTAAAGTGAAAGACTAAGGCAAGCTTGCGGGAGGGTGCCCCCTAAGATCAGGGTAGTTTGCCTTAATGTTGAGATAAGTTAGTCTCCATGGGTTATAGCATGCGGTTTTCGGGTATGTATCATTATAAATAGACATATGCCAAGACGGGTTCTAGTAACCCAAAAGATTGTTTAGCGGAAAGCAATGAGACGCACTAGTGGGGTCGCTCGCCAAGGAAAAATTGCCTTATTTTGATTTTGGATAATGGTTTTTGTTTGAAGTTTAAAGAACTTGAACAGTTGGGAATCTTTTTTGAACTATTTGAATGTTCCCTCTCATCCTTAAATGTTTGAAATGAATTAACTAGGTGTTTTATAGTTACGCGTAGACATTGCTAAGCTCCGTCTCTCTGTTTGAATATTTTTCTTTCAGGTACAGATGTCTTGCATGGGGATGGGGTGTGAGTGAGGCCGCATAGATGTTTAGTTAAAATTTTATCTGCTTCGAATAATGTTGGAGTTGTAGTTGGCTGAGTTTACTCTTGATTTTGACATTTGACTTTGGTTTATACTTTTGCTTATTTGAATTAATTACCTTTTGTCTTGTATTTCATTGTGAAATATGGCAGTGACGCCCATTATGTCATTTCCGCTACATAAAAGGCTAAATATTAGCATAAAAATGTAATAGAATTTTCAGGGCGTCCCATGTCTGCTTGTAATTTTTCCCTTTATCATTTTGCATTTTTCAACGGCCACCTACCAATGCAAGCACTGTTCTTTTCATCGATAAATGCCCCCGTTCTACCCCTTCCTATTCCTTTCCACTTCTTTCCACTCATTCCCGTTCCTTAAAATAAATACTGGCCCTTCAAGCTCCCACCCACTCCCACCCATTTTTATTACAGTTATTATTATTAATATTAATAAGTGTTATTGTTGTAATTATTTTTCTTAATTATTATTAATAATTAGTATTATGAATAATTGTTATTTTTATTATTAATTAACAATTATTAACAATTATTATTAATACTTACTATTTATTAATAATAATATTAATAGTAATGATTTTAGTATTAATAATATTAATTATTAATTATTATTGTTATTATTATGAGCAAATTAATTATTAATTAATATTAATAATTATTATTAACCATAATATTAGTCATAATTATTATTCTTAACATTATTAGTTATTATTTTTGTCAACATTTATTATTATTAATATTATTTAATTAATAATTTTGTTATTACTAATATTAATATTACCAATTCTTATTATTCACCATAATAATAATAATTGTTAATATAAATAGCAATCATAATTGTAATTAATACCAATTTTCATTAATAATAATAAAAATAATTGCAATAATTATAGCTATAATAATTATTAGTAATTATTAATTTTAATATTAATATTAACAATTATTATTAATATTAATAATTATTATGATCATGGTTATTAATATTCTTAGTATTAATATTAAGAATTATTATTCATAAAATTATTGTAACTATTGTTATTAACTATTCTTAGTATTAATAATTTTTATATTTTTTTACCATTTTTATTATTAATTATTGTTTCTTATTACTAATAGTTATTATCCATTAATAATAATATTAATGGTAATTATTTTTAATATTTATAATAACAATTGTTATTATTAATGTTAATTCATTTTTAAATAATAATTATTAGCATTAATAATTATTGTTATTGTTATTCACAATATCGTTAATTATGTTTTTAATTATTAATTATTATTAATATTAGTAATCAGTAACTTTAACTATTAATGATATTAATGCCAATAATAATTACTATTATTAAAAGAAATCATTAGTATTATTATTATTGTTATTATTATTATCATTAATTATTGTTATAATTATTTCTAATATTCATAGTAATAATAATTATTATAATAAATGTCTTTATAATGATTATTATTATTAATGTTAAGAATAATGCTTATTATTACTACTAATGTTAATTGTAACATTAACAATTACTATTATTCATATTAAAAATTATAATAATTATTATTATTGTTAACATTAATTAGAATTATTATTGCAATTTTTATTGTCAATTATTATGGTTATTAATAATTATTGTTAATTATTAATTATTATTTTTCAATAAATTAACAACAATTATTATAAAACTTTTTAATAATAACTTTTATTAATTAATTTATAGATTAATAGTAATTATTTTAATATTAGCAACAATTATTACTAATTATTATTATTGACAATATTACTATAAATTTTTATTATTCTTCTTGATATTATTAATTATTATTTGCACTATTACTAATTATCATTAATATTAATAAGTAGTAATTTTTATTATTATGAATATTAATATTACTTATTTTTATTGTTATCAAAAGTAATGGTAGTTGTTATTATTAATATTAGTAGTAATTATTATTGCAATTATTACTAATATTCATTAATAATAATAATAATGATTACAATAATTATAATTATGTTAATAATTATTACTAATATTAAGAATTAGTAATTATTACTATTAATATTAATATTAATGTTAATATTAATATTAATTTTTAATATTAATTATTATTAATGTTAACAATTATTGCGATTTTTATTACTATCAATGAGAATTATTATTTTAATTGTTATAGTTCATAACAATAATAATAATAATAATAATAATAATAATAATAATTATCATCATTATTATTATTGTTATTATTGTTGTTGTTATTATGTTATTAATGATTCATTATTATTTTTATTATTAATTAAAAATAATAATATTATAATTATTATTATTAATTATTAATTTCTATTGATATTATTAATTATTATTGATGAAGTATAAGATTAATAGTAATTCATTTTATTATTAATAATAATGATTATTATTATTTATTAATTGATAAATTATTAAGTAATAATTACTAATATTTATAAGCATTAATGTTAATACATATTATTATTAACTATTATTCTTAATATTGTTAATTATTATTTTTATTATTATTAAGTTTTATTGATATTAGTGTAGGAGGCAAAAAATCATCTGTCCAATCAAGACCTGCCACGTGGAAAATCCAATGTTTTTATTTCGCCCAATTACACGTTGTCACGTGTCAAATTAAATATTTGGTGAATAATTACGACGGCCAATTAAAAAAGCGCCACGTATCACGAATGATGAAGAAAATAAATTATTATTCCTTTTCTTTTAAGGGATAATTAATAGAAATCTTCATTTCATTCCTCTATAAAAAGGGAGCTACTCCCCTCATTTCAGGGGTCGGATTTCATAAGAACTCTCAAGAGCTCGAGACTTTTCTCTGACAGAAGACAATAAGCACTTCAAATACGTGCCGTCTACTGGTAGAGATTCAAACTCACATCCTGACTGAGATTAAGCCTCATAGGCCCTCTCTCAGGATCAAATTTATTCAAACTCACTCAAGGAGATTGAACCAGAGGACTTGTTATACTTGTTCTTGTAACAGCTATACAGAGATTGTACCCATTCTTTGATATAAATACAAAAAAAATTCACTTTGTTGCTCAATTTCTTGTCTAATTGATTGCAGGCTCGGAATTTGTGTCAACAAATTTGGCACGCTCGGTGGGACCTTCTCTGCCTCTCATCTCTTTCTTCAAATCACGAACTCTACACTTGTCTGAAGACGATATGGCCCCTAAGAACGCCATACCTCAACCTTCAAGGAGAGCTGTCCGATCCACGTCTCAAGGATCAACAACCGTTAGCATTACATCTAGCGGGGTCATGACCCGAAGTATGGCAAAAGCTGCTGCTGTGATTGCTATGAAACAATCAGTTGGGACTGTTCCTTCGCAGTCTCGCAAAATCCCAATGCTCGACTCCAACCTGCTCGAAGGAGTCAACAAAGTCATTTCGCATCCTCTGAAGCAAAAATCTGTTGCAGGCCTCGAGATGCGCCCAACAATATGTCAAGAGATGGACGAGCTTCGAACTCAGACAAACTCCACCTTCAAACCTTTCGATAAAGAAGATCATGACTATGCTAGCAGTGACTCCTCACCGGCATCGCCAAGAGAGTTGGTCGCTGAATCAGAGAATGAGTCCTCCAATTCCGTCATCATGCCGGCCATGGTGACGGAAGCGACCAACGTAGAGGAACAACTTGCCAGCATGAAAGCAACATTGGAGAAGCTCGCTGAGGAAAATCTAGAGAAAGACGCTCAAATCAAGCGCCAAAGTGAGCAGATCGCTACGCTGATGAAGAAGCTCGAGAAGCGGCTATTCGAGTCTTCTAGCAAAGGCTCGGATGGCGAAGAGTCTGATAAGGAGTCTAACCGCAGCGAAGACTCTGATGACGAGCGCATGAAGAAGAAGGAACCCTCATTAGCGTCGATGTCTGTCGAACGAATTCAAAGCCTAATCGCAAATGCTGTCAAAACCCAATTAGGGGGAGGATCCCGCAAGACGCATCTGTACACGAAGCCTTACACAAAAAGGATCGATGCTCTCCGCATGCCTCACGGATACCAGCCCCCTAAGTTCAACCAATTTGACGGTAAGGGCAATCCCAAACAGCACATCGCCCACTTTATTGAGACGTGCAGCAATGCTAGTACTGAGGGAGATAGATTGGTGAAACAGTTTGTCCGTTCTCTCAAAGGAATCGCCTTCGACTGGTATACGGATTTGGAGCCTGAGTCTATTAACAGCTGGGACCAAATGGAGCATGAATTCCTTAACAGGTTCTATAGTACCCAGCACACTGTTAGTATGACGGAGTTGACAAATACTAAGCAGTGGAAGGATGAGCCGGTCCTTGATTACATCAACCGCTGGAGATCTCTCAGCCTTGAATGCAAGGACAGTCTCTCCGAGGCCTCCGCTGTCGAGATGTGTGCTCAGGGCATGGAGTGGGACCTGCTTTATGTCTTGCAGATGAGCAAGCCCAGGACCTTTCAAGAACTAGCTACAAAGGCGCACGACATGGAGATGACGATAGCAAATCGTCGCAGCAAGCCGTCCTCCTCATATGAGTTCAAGAAGGACAAAGGTGAGATCAAGAAGAGCTCAAAGCCCTCCAAGGTCCCTGCAAAAGAATCCATGGCCACTTCCGTTGAGGAGCCTGTACGGATTTTAGGCAAATTTAGGCTAGAAGAAAAGAAAGGAACATCCTCGAGGGACGTTGGACGGAAGCGACCAACGTTAAAGGAGCTCCAAGAAAAGAAGTACCCGTTTCCTGATTCAGACTTGTTAGGAATGCTGGATGACCTACTTGAAAATAGGATCATCGAACTCCCTGAACCTAAGCGACCAGAAGAAGCTGGAAGGACAAGTGACCCGAAGTACTGTCGCTATCACAGGGTTGTTAGCCATCCCTTAGAGAAGTGTGTCACTCTCAAAGAGCGCATCATGCAGATGGCAAAGGATGGCAAGATCATATTGGACCTGGATGACTTTGCCGGGGCCAATCAGGTCTCTGCTGAGGTAGAGTGTCTTCCTCTATCACGGCAGCCAAAGTCTACTCGAACCCATAAACGAAGGGAGAGTAGCGTTGTTGCTTCTCAAAAGGAAAAACTATTCACCATTCAGTTCGGAAGTTTGGAACCCGTTATCGTCCCCTTGACAATTGGGAGGCCAATGATGAGGACAAATTCTAATCCGGTCGAAGATGGAGAAGGGTGGACGCTTGTCACTCAAAGGAGGCCAAGGAATCCAAAACAAACTCAGCCACCGCCCCTTCGCCAAAGAAAGAGACAAGGCAGGAAGAAGACTTCTCGATGTGCAAAGAGCAAGAAAAAATCAAAGGCTAGCAAGAGACACGAAGTCCAACCAACTGACTTACTCGAGCAGGAGCCGCTCGTTCCTATCACACTGGAGGAATTTTTCCCTGTAAGATTTTTTCAGAAGATCACTGTTAACATGACATCGTGTTATGAGCTGGAGAATGAGGAGGATGAGAAGGAAGCAAAGTTAGAAAAACCTCCCAAAAATGATGATGAGGCTCTAACTAGTTTAGAGGCCTTGCCGATCTGTGACGATTGGAGACAAATCTTCAGCTTGCCAAAAGAAATACGTCAACAGATTGTTGCTGCCTTGCAGCACCCAAAGCTTTATGTTGACCAGATGAAAAGTGCGGGTCAACCGGTGAAAGATGTTGCTCATCATGCTGCTTGCAACACCGCCATCACTTTTACTGATGATGATCTGTTGTTGGGCTCCAAGCCTCACAACCGCCCCCTGTTCGTCACCGGTTACATCAGGGAGCAAAAAGTTAGACGCATCCTCGTAGATGGAGGGTCAGCTGTTAACATCATGCCTAAGTCTGCGATGAACGACTTGGGGATTACAGTGGAAGAGCTTTCTAAGAGCCGAATGGTGATCCAGGGATTTAGCCTAGAGAGTCAACGCGCGATTGGTATGATCCGCCTGGAACTAATAATGGGGGACCTATCAACATCTTCGATCTTCCATGTAATCGACTCTAAGACTTCGTACAAGTTGTTGCTCGGACGCCCGTGGCTTCACGAGCATGGAATAGTAGCTTCAACTCTCCACCAATGCCTCAAGTACTATCGCGGAGGAGAAAGAAAGATTGATGGGGATGCTAGGCCATTTACTAAAGCAGAATCACATTTCGCTGATGCCAAATTCTTTGAAGAAGCTGCGGCACCCAAAGAGATGATGATATCAACGATTGCCTCCACAGGTGACTCAAAAGTTACCAAGAGTACGCAGGCGACCACAGAGCGGGATGATGCAAAACAGCAACAACAGGGCAAGGAAGACAATAAACAAGTTAGCGAAATGCAACCCGCTGAACAAGTCGCAAGACAGATAGCCACTTCAGCAAACTCCATGGCACCAATTTTGAAGTATGTTCCGAAATCCCGTCGTAAGGAAGGGGAACCACCTTTCAGTGGCGTTCTACATGCGAATGCTGAAGGTAAGATTGTTTGGAAGGCTAATGAGGCAAATTTGGATGCCCTTAAAGGCAGTGCTACGTTACCGACACGGAAAGCGTACCAGCCAAAAGTGAACAGACACCCCCTCCCTGGGTTTGTCTCCCCTTCTAAGGCTTTCTTGAAAGAGGAAGAGGTGTTGCCACATACGCGTACCAAGGACGGATTCGATCCAAATGCATATAAGCTTATGGAAAGAGCCGGTTATAACTTTCAAAACCCCGCCACCTTAGGGAAGATAATCGAAGTCAAGCCTCATGGCCTCAATGATACTCAAAAAATGATCCAAGAGCAAGGAGGTTCAGTGAGCATCTCTAAAGTCGGACTTGGTTATACACCGTCACAGCCAGTCAAAATCTCGGGGCGACGAAAGAACAAGCAGTCAGCCGTTCAACACATCTCCGCCGAGGAGATAGATGAGAGTGAAAAGGAAGATGATCTACCTAGCAAGAGGACTTCTGTATTTGACAGATTACAATCATCGAGTTCAACAAAACAGCCATCTGTCTTCACCAGAATTGGCGCACAGCCAAAGCTTTCAATATTTAATAGGATCAAGAAGGGGATAGAGCCCTCGAAGACGCCTTCCCAAAGGTTCAAAGGCTCCGTGTTTAACCGTCTAGGTGATACAAGCGAAGTACGAAGTTCTATTCCTTCACGGATGAAACGACTTTCAACCTTGGACGTTAAGACGGAAGGTTCGTTGCGAGTGAAAAGGCGCACTGTGATTCTCACTGGTCAACAAAGTAACCCTGACTCTAACGAGCAGGAAGAGCGAGGTGAAATAGCCTCCTCTCACTATATCACAGGCCGAGAATACGAGGATTCGGACTCAGAGACAGAGCTTGCAGAGACTCCTAAAACCCTTGAGGACAGGGGGCAAGCTACGGTCGATGATCTGAAAGAATTGAATCTTGGTACCACAAACGAACCTCGCCCCATTTATGTAAGTTCGTTGCTGACGCCCGAGGAGGAAAGCCAGTACTTTAATCTCCTCTCGGAATATAAGGACGTGTTCGCATGGAGCTATAAAGAAATGCCAGGGCTTAATCCCAAAGTTGCTGTCCATCGCCTGTCCATCAAAAGGGGAGTGTCTCCAAAAAAGCAGCCGCAGCGACGTTTCCGTCCAGAATTGGTACCTGAGATTGAGAAAGAAGTCAATAAACTCATTGAAGCAGGGTTTGTTCGGGAGGTAAAATATCCAACCTGGATCGCAAACATTGTCCCCGTAAGGAAGAAAAATAGACAACTTCGCATCTGCGTAGACTTTCGGGATCTCAATGATGCATGTCCGAAAGACGATTTTCCACTCCCTGTCACCGAACTCATGGTTGATTCAACTACGGGGCACGAGACCTTATCATTCATGGATTGTACTGCGGGGTGTAATCAAATCCAAATGGCACCAGAAGACCAGGAGGCCACAGCTTTTCGCACACCTAAAGGAATTTCCAGTTACAAGGTGATGCCTTTCGGCTTAAAGAATGCGGGGGCAACATATCAAAGAGCAATGCAAAACATTTTTGATGACATGCTCCACAAGACAGTTGGGTGTTACGTCGATGACTTAGTGGTCAAGTCTAAAAAGAAATGTGATCATATTTCAGATCTTCGTAGCGTTTTCGAACGTCTGCGAAAATGTCAGTTGAAAATGAACCCACTTAAGTGTGCATTTGGCGTCACTTCTGGGAAATTCTTGGGCTTTGTCGTCCGCCATAAAGGGATCGAGATTGACCAATCCAAGATCAAAGCAATCCAAGAAATGCCTGAGCCTAAGAATCTCAAAGAGCTTCGTGGCCTTCAAGGACGCCTGGCATATATTCGAAGGTTCATATCAAATCTAGCTGGACGTTGTCACCCCTTCAGCCACCTCATGAAAAAGGGAGCATCTTTTGATTGGGACGAGTCATGCAGCGAAGCCTTTGCTAAAATCAAGAAGTACTTGTCGAACTCTCCAGTATTGGGAGCACCAGTTCCTGGCAAGCCTCTTATACTCTACATCACAGCTCAAGAACAATCATTGGGAGCATTGTGTGTTCAAAAGAATGAGGAAGGAAAAGAAGTAGCTTTGTACTACTTAAGCCGTACATTGGTGGGGGCTGAATTAAAGTATTCACCCATGGAAAAAATCTGCTTGTCACTTGTATTTGCCGTTCAAAAACTCAAACATTACATGCAGGCGTATACAGTGCATGTGGTTTCTAAAGCCGATCCCATCAAGTACATTCTATCGAGGCCAGTCCTCAGTGGGCGGCTTGCAAAGTGGGCTATGATCTTGAAGCAACATGATCTTGTCTATGTGCCACAAAAAGCAGTTAAGGGGCAAGCGCTGGCAGAATTCCTAGCCGATCACCCAATTCCCGACGAGTGGGAGCTAAATGATGATTTACCAGGTGAAGATGTGCTCTTTGTCGATATCCTCCCACCTTGGGAAATGTACTTTGACGGAGCTGCAAGAAGCGGTGGAGCTGGTGCCGGTATAGTGTTTATCTCCCCTGAAAGGCATGTCCTCACCTATTCATTCGTATTAACCCAGCTATGCTCAAATAACACGGCTGAGTACCAGGCATTAATCCTGGGCCTTCAAATGGCTACCGAAATGGGAATCAAAGACCTCGACATCTACGGCGATTCTCAATTAGTCATTAAGCAGCTTCTCGAGGAATATGAAGTCAGAAAGGATGACCTTATATCCTATCATAAATATGCCTCGCGACTGTTAAGCAAGCTTGAAACGGTCAAGTTGGAGCATGTTCCTAGGAGTGCCAATAAGGTGGCTGATGCACTTGCCAATCTTGCGGCCACTTTGGCACTGGGGGCAGAGGAAAATATGAACGTCCCCGTTTGCAATCGATGGGTCGTTGCACCCACTGATGAAGAGTTTGAGGAAGACGTCAATGCAATCAGTGCTCAAGAAGTAGATGGAAAAGATTGGCGTCAACCACTCATTGACTACTTGCAACATGGGAAGCTCCCTGACGATCCAAGACATAAGACAGAAATCCAACGAAGAGCTCCCCGCTTCCTTTATTTTAATGGGACTCTTTATCGGCGTTCCTTCCTTGGCATTTGGTTACGATGCTTGGGGGACGAAGAAGCAGGACAAACAATGGAGGAAGCACATTCAGGAATATGCGGTGCACATCAAGCAGGGCCTAAATTACATGATCGAATGAAGAGGATGGGTTACTACTGGCCTACCATGGTGCAAGACTGCATTGACTATGCAAAAAGGTGCGAGCCTTGTCAGTTTCATACAAATTTCATTCATCAACCTCCGGAGCCACTTCATCCAACCGTAGCATCCTGGCCATTTGAAGCTTGGGGACTAGACGTTATAGGGCCTATCACTCCAAAATCCTCCCTAGGCCACTCGTATATCTTGGCAGCAACTGACTACTTTTCTAAATGGGTAGAAGCAATCCCACTGAGAGAGGTCAAAAAAGAAAATGTCGTTGATTTTATTCGAACCCATATCATCTATCGATATGGCGTGCCTCGGTATATTATCACTGACAATGGCAAACCATTTGTCAACAAGTTAATAACCGCCTTCTGCGAAAAGTTTAAGTTCGCTCAGCGCAAATCTTCAATGTACAATGCACCTGCAAATGGGCTGGCGGAAGCCTTCAATAAGACGCTTTGCAACTTACTAAGCAAAGTGGTGGCGAAGTCAAAGCGCGATTGGCATGAAAGGTTAGGGGAAGCTCTTTGGGCATACAGAACCACATACAAAACGCCGACCCAGTCAACTCCTTTCGCTCTAGTGTATGGGGTCGAAGCAGTATTGCCTTTGGAACTTCAAATCCCTTCACTCCGTATCGCCATACAGGAAGGCTTGACCGAAGATAAAAATCACAAACTTCCCCTGGTAGAGCTCGAAGCCCTTGATGAAAAAAGACTTCTAGCGCAACAGAAGTTGGAATGCTATCAAGCTCGCTTATCACGAGCCTTCAACAAAAAGGTACGACCGCGTTCATTTCAAGTTGGAGATCAAGTGCTCGCGGTAAGGAGGCCAATCATCATCCCACACAAGACTGGAAGTAAGTTTACTTCCAAGTGGGATGGCCCTTACGTGGTTCGAGAAGTTTACACCAACGGCGCCTATAGGATTGTCGGTACCGACGGAGTACGAGTTGGGCCGATAAATGGAAAGTTCTTAAAACTTTATCATCCTTAGTATGTTAATGCATGTAGGCTCCTAAGCAAGAGCCTAAATTGCTCATTGTACCCATTTTAAAAAAAAAAAAAAAAAAACTTTGTACTACTCCTGGCCCGCAAGAGTATAAACTGTGAACGGCAAAAACGCAACCAAAAAAAAAAAAAAAACTCATTTGATTGCAAGTTTTGTACAACTTAAGAGTTTGAAGGAGAAATACAGAGATTTGGCTAGCTGTTAATGCATATGTTGCCATGAAGTTAATAAAATAATTGTGGAATCTTAATCACAAAGAAAATCACCTAAGACGCATGGGCATCACAATGAGAGAAAATTTTTATCTGAGCTTTATTCAATATATGTCAAGCTTACATCACAAAAGTGCAATGAGCATTACAAATCCATCTCAAAAAAAAAAAAAGAAGAAAAAAAGAAAAAGGGAGGTAGCTATGGATCCCATTGAAAATTCTTCAGATCTTCGAAAGACTCCTTTATGTAAGCCTCAGCCTTCTCCAAACTAGCCTTTGTGGCTGCATCCATCACTTCAGTGGCATTAAGTACTTCAATCTGACCCTGTAAGTCAATGACTTCCCGCTCAACTTCTTGAAGCAAATGCTCGCTGGCCGCCACCTGAGAGCTCAACTCTTTCTGTTGATCTTCCAAAAGTTGGAGTTCTTTCAGCAACTCCTGACGCCGTGACTCAACATGCTTCAGCTCGGCTGCCTTCGCTTCATAATGGGTGCCCTCTGTGTTCACCTGACGGGAGGCCTCATCAAGCTTACCTTGCACCTCCATGCGACTTATTATGCTCTTCAGCAGATATCCGACCGGAGTAGCTCTGTTGCAGGTCCTTGAAGTCGCATGCTTGCCTAATCAACCCTTCAACCCTGCTCTCTAGAGGAGTGACGTCCACACCTCTTTGAAGGATAGTGGCATAAAGGCTGTCGAAATCGCCTCTAAGGGAAGGAAGTCTGTCAAAAGGGGTGCGACACACCTTGTCAAGTATGGCTTTACCCAACACTCGCGCAGCATTCTTGTCCACCTCCTTTATAAAGGCATTAGCATCAAACACGGAGATTCCCCCTTGGGGAACCTTTAAAGGGCGTTGTGGGCAAGGTACTGGTGAATGAGCATTGACTTTACGAATAGACTCGACCTCATCATCATCTGGGGGACAAACACCCCGCGAGCTAACTAATCGTGATCTGCTGTCAAATAAATCTTTACCAAAAGATGGTATACGTCCGACCGACGGAAAGCACTGACTTCCAGAAGGTAGAGGAATGTGTGCCAGCCCCTCCTTAAAATTCACGTCATCACTTTCCCCCTAAAAAAAAAAAGAAAAAAAAAAAGAAAAGGGGACAGATATGTGTGCAAAGGCAAAAAAAAAAAAAATAAATAAATAAATAAAAAATAAAAAAAAAGGAAGGAAGGGAGTACCATGCATTCAATAGGATTAGGTTCAGCATCGAGGATATCCATGATATTCTCAGCATCTTCTGGGGGCAGCTCGGTTACCTTTTGGGTACTTGGCTCACAAACTTCGACAGGTAGCTCGTCCTGACCATTCACAGCAAGATTAATCAGAGGATTAGACTTGTATCTACATGTCTCAGCAGGTGAAGTATTTGCAGGGTTCTTCGATCTCATTCATTACCTGAGGCAAGGGCGCAATGCTTTGAATAGGAATTGCAGGGATAGGCATCACTAGGGGGCCGACATCTATTCCTGGAATATCGACACGGGAAGAACCATTCTCTATCACTGGAACGAAGGGCTCCACGGGCCTCCCAGAATGAATAATCTTCAACTTAGGTTTCAATTTGCCTTCGTCCTTCGAGATATTCGTGTCAGATAAATCACTGCGTTTCCTCTTAGAGCCATTAGCATGTGGGCTGCAAGGCGGGGAGACAAACATCTTGGGCCACCATTCACGAAACGCACGAGTGGTATTCCTCTCGAGTAGATTGCACCGCCCAGGAAGTAAGACTTGGGACCCCGTTCCATAACGCGTGAGCATGTGATGACATCGAAGCATCGCTTCTAGATCAGGAAGATTATCGAGGTCCAGATCAGCAGGAACATCCTGATAGAAACCAAATTGTCTACTGAACTGGTCAGGACAATAGTGTTCCACAACGAAGCTGTCTTCACAACGGTAAGCGACAAAACTCGAACGAATGCTGACAAGGTAAGCAAAGTCAGCCCTCGATAGCTTTCCATCATCCACGAGAATCTCCCTGAGTCAGTTGATGACGGACGAATGCCAGCGAAAGCCTCTGCCAGAACCGATGAGCTCCCGGGCCTCTTCGGGCTGAAACGACTTGGCTCGACCGAGGCCACTAAACTTCACCATGCCTGGACTGGAGGAAGCCTCACCAACTAGCTCGTATACGTCAAAGTTCTTGGCCAACCAAGCGTAAAGGAAATGAGTAGGAAAGTGGCCTCCACCTCTACCAGGATGTGAAGAACGAGAGAGCTCGTTGAGTCCCTTGTAGATACTCGCAAGAACAGCTATAGGGAGGCAATAACCTACACCAGAAGCCATCAAGGATGCGATGCTGAAGTACCTGGACGAATGCAACCAGCATCTCTAACTGGTAAGATAAATGTGCATAGCCAACAGGAAAGAAATGCAGTTAGAAAGGTCTCAGTGCGTTGGCCAGTAGCCACTCCCAATTCGTCGAAAATAGCTTGATAATCACTCCACCCACGGGCTCCTGCGTCGGGAAGAGGAGACAATATTCCTGGTTGAGGGATTCGACTGCCTTGATCAGGCTTCTTGGAAACATGGTACTTGCTGCGTCCCCGAAACCAAAAGGAAATCCACTGCTCTATGGTAGGTTTGCCCTTGCGACCTTGCATAAGTTTGTGGTAAGCAATGAATAGATAAGTGCAACTCAACGGAAGCTTACTTGCGAGTTCCCACTGAGTAGGGACAACTTCGTCATAAAGGCGCCCCGAGATTGGCAGCCCAAGGAAGCCGTAAATGTCAAAGATAGATAGGGACACCTCACCCTTAGAGGTGTGCAATGTGTTCGTTTCAGGACACCAATATTCGCACACCGCTCGAATGAGGTTCGAACACCGGTCGTAAAGAAAGAGCGACGCATACAAGGCATCAAACAGATGAAGGGTTATGAGTTTATCCTTGCAACGAACGAGGATATCCTCTAACCATTCCCAGTAGAGCGGCTTGTAAGAAAACTCCCCATGCAACGGCAACTTAGCCCATGATCTGCGCTCAGACTCTATGTCATGACGTAGTAACTGGTAAGAGGGGAGGTTCTCTTTCATTTTAATGTGAGTAGAGAGCAAGAATATTTCTCCGGTCTTCAAGTTCTCCTTTGACCACCAAGGAAGGCTCGGAGGACCTCTCACACAATCAGGCTTGCACAGGGATGTTATAGGGTTGCGGACGGGCAACTTCGTCTCCTCCCCATCTACGTCATTTTCGCTGGGCTGGATATGCAGATAGCGTCGCCCACTAGTAGTTTTATCCAGAAAAGTGACCATCTTGAATAGACCCTGCAAAGAAAATTAAGTTGTAGGACTTGGCATAGAGACAGTCATAACAATTTAATAATCGGGTGGGGACTGAAAAAAAAAAAAAGAATAATTATTAGGCACGGAAGAACTAGAGAACCCCCCAAAAGAAAAAGGGGGGGGCACAAATGCAAGCAAGGGCTCTTCAGCAGTCAAATTCGCCTCTTCAGCACCTTTGGCACCTTGGCCTTCGGAAAATCACCTTAGGAGGAAGTTCAAGGTTAACCCGTTGATGTACCCAAAAGGTAGACATTCAAAGGTTAACCGGCGCCAAGTCAAATTTGCCTCTCGAAAACTTTCACCTTCGGAAGATCGCCTTAGGAGGGAAGTCAAGGTTAACCCGTTGATGTACCCAAAAGGGTTAGACATTCAAAGGTTAGCCGGCACCAAGTCAAATTCACCTCTTGAGTACCTTCACCTTCGGAAAATCACCTTAGGAGGAAATTCAAAGTTAACCCGTTGATGTACCCACAAGGGTTATACATTCAAAGGTTAACAACAATAAATTATTGCATAAATTTGCACCCCAAAAAAAAAAAAAGAATCAAGCGCGAGCAGACCTCGTACTCTTTGTCAAGTTGCGGTGCAAATAATCTTTTCAGTCTGACATTCGAAGTACGCTACACCTCGGATATTGGATCTACAAAAAACAGAAGAAGAACACAAAAAAAAAAAAAAGAGGATGTCAACCTACATGCCAAAAAAAAAAATTAAAAAAAAAAAGAGAGAAAAGTCAGGCAGCGTCACAGTGCAAAAAGCCCCCCCTAAAAAAAAAAAAAAAAGGAGAATCAATCAAGGATTGCCCACTTGCATTTGACGCACAACGGCAATTACGATGTCATCTCAAACTAACACCTTGCAGAAATTTGGTAATTACTAGATCTCCTTCTTCCTCACAATACTCACGCACAGATGCAAAAGCAGCTATGGAAATTCAGTCAAAAATGAAAAAAAAAAAAAAAGAAAAAAAAGGAGAAAAAAAAAAAAAAAGGGAGCCTAGCACAGCTACTCACGTTGCTCCTCCCTCAAATTTCTTTCCCCTCCATTGGCTTCTAGTCATGGAGGCTCAAAAAAATAGAGGGGCGACGACAGAATGAAACAGCGCAGCGAAGAGAAAAGCAAAAAAAAATAAAAATAAAAATTTTATGTTCAACTCTTTCTTCCAATGGTTATAGGTCAGTTTTGCTGCTGTTGTCTCCTTCCTTCATTGATCCTTACACCGGGTCTAATATTGATAAAAAAAAAAAAAGAAATTCTTGGAAAAGTTGAAGAATGATTAATTGTGGCTACCAGAGAAGGGGGATTAAAGATGGTTATTTATGTAGGCATATTTATACAGGAGCCTCGCCCAAAAACCCTACTTTCAGCCATGTACCATCCAAACCGTTTAGGAAAGAAACACATTTTAGAATAGATATGAAATTATATTCTGAAGTACTTTCCTTAACGCTTTGATACAATAAGATTGATGCAGAGAAAGAGAAGTAGAAGGCTGAGGAAATAGCAGCTACAAGCTCGGATGGTCTGGCAAGAATTGAGAAGAAGGATTTTCTTTGGTGGGAAGAAACTTGCTGCTCCAGCAACCAGCATAGCAAGCCAACCAGTGACTCAATAGGCCTCAAACACCAAGGAAAGCACCAAAGAGAAGGAAGAAGAGAACAACGAGAAGGAAGAAACTGCCCACGTGACCAACCCGGGAAATTAAAAAAAAAAACAAAAAAAAAACGAGCCTACATAAGTGGAAGTAATAAAAAAGTAACAAAGAAAAGAAGGGTTCAATGTCAAGTTACCAAATTACTTGACACACAAAAAAAAAAAAAAAACAAAATGATTATTTGCACGTGTCGAGTATTCGAGACCCAGCCGCTTTTAAAAAATAAAAAAAAAAAAAAGGAGGCAGAAGTATTCAAAACCTAGTTTACGCAGCTAGGTCTCGAAGGGGGCATTTGTAGGAGGCAAAAAATCATCTGTCCAATCAAGACCTGCCACGTGGAAAATCCAATATTTTTATTTCGCCCAATTACACGTTGTCACGTGTCAAATTAAATATTTGGTGAATAATTACGACGGCCAATTAAAAAAGCGCCACGTATCACGAATGATGAAGAAAATAAATTATTATTCCTTTTCTTTTAAGGGATAATTAATAGAAATCTTCATTTCATTCCTCTATAAAAAGGGAGCTACTCCCCTCATTTCAGGGGTCGGATTTCAGAAGAACTCTCAAGAGCTCAAGACTTTTCTCTGGCAGAAGACAATAAGCACTTCAAATACGTGCCGTCTACTGGTAGAGATTCAAACTCACATCCTGACTGAGATTAAGCCTCATAGGCCCTCTCTCAGGATCAAATTTATTCAAACTCACTCAAGGAGATTGAATCAGAGGACTTGTTATACTTGTTCTTGTAACAGCTATACAGAGATTGTACCCATTCTTTGATATAAATACAAAAAAAATTCACTTTGTTGCTCAATTTCTTGTCTAATTGATTGCAGGCTCGGAATTTGTGTCAACAATTAGTTATTAGTAATTATAATTATTATCAATATTAAAGTTTGAAAATTTGAAACTCACCCATATGAAGATCTTTTTGCTCTAATACCAAATGATACAAGAGAGGAATCCTTTAGTCAAATAAAGGCATAGGTCTTATAGACAAAACTCCAACGAGGTGGAAGACTAAAACTGACAATAAAAACCAAGCAAAAACCCCACAAGATGTAAACACTTGACAACCAATAATCTTGTACATTAACATCAACTTTGGACATGTCAACCTGCCAATTTGCCCTCTGTAGCCTAATTCTGAATTAACTTGCATAAAAGACGTGCATTCGCCGCTCCCAATGGTAGATAAAGAGAGTAAGGTTTATGTAGAGAGAGAATATTATCAATAAGTTCATTTCGTTTAAATTCAATGTTTTAAAATTTACGAGAGTTTCAAGCCAATGTATATCTCTCTGGGTTAGGCAGCCTCCTCTCCAAGCCTTAAGTCAGCCAATGAATTACAAGAAGAACAACCAATTAAAAGCTGACTGGTTGTGCAATAAAAAAACTAAGAAAAATGAGGACCACTAGCTAGAATACAAGAGCTGATGTTTACACATGTCCTTGTTCGGAGTCATCATCAACAACCCAAGTTGAGGAAATTGTAAGTTATTTTCAAAGGGGAAAAACTAGAAATGTCCAGTAATCATCCACAAAGTGTTAGCCCTTAATTCAATAACTTGATTGCCCAAAGAAACCCATAATTAAAAAAAATGCACATCCAGACATACACTGACCCACAGTAGTACTCGGGATTTGAAGGCATAATTAAAAACAGTTTTGGCCAGGCACTGTATAGTTAATAAGAAGTAGCATTGGAAGAGTTACCTATGTTCCTTATTTATGACTACTAATTATCCTGCCACCCACCTAAGCTTGCTCAGACTTCTTCAAAGGTTCCTATTCGATAAGAACCGTAGAGGATTAACTCTTAAAATCCTCATCATGTAAACTCTTATGTCAAGGCCTTGACATTATGGAGTAAGTTTAATTTTGTGGCATGCTTCACATCAGATAACAAGCAATCTTTCTCTTTGCTTGTTTAATCTGGCATGCATGCATTTAATCATTAGCTATCAGACACTATAGAGTTGTTCTTTAGCATATTGTCATTTATTTTCCTTAGGAACTATTGTATATTCTGAAATTTTCAAACGACTCGCTACTGCACACTGTTAAATATTTCTTGATAAGCATGAGCTTTTTAACATGACTATACATAGGTTCTCTAGGAAGGAACTGCCTGCGGTAGTTATAACAATGCACCTAGCACTCAAGTAATAATGCTAGTTCTTCTGGTGCGAAAATGGTGGCCGTTGATTGATTTGTATCGTTAGCAATATTTAATATGACGTAGCTATGATTGCAACGAGTGAAAGGCCCATAAGTAAATTTTGTTAACAATTACTGTATCTAACTATTCATAAATTAAATGGTCATAGATACATTTTTTCCAAGTAAATTGGCTACCACTAAAATTAGTGGAAGTCATTCCACTTGATATAAAAAATGAAGACAACCGTAGGACTATCGTTTGAGTAATTAGGGATCCGCTAACCTTGTATGGCATGGATTTCATTTCATTAAAATCTCCAATCCAACTCCATGGAAGGTCCATAATCGACCTTAATTCACAAATATGATTCCAAAAGTCTTGTTCGGCTCTTTCTTGACCTACTGCATAAATTGTCAAAGCAATGAAAAATTTCAGAATAAGATTATCATAAATAAGCATATGGATAACCCTATCTTCTTTCATGATAATGCTAGCAAAAAAATTAAAGTTATTCCGTAAAATCCAAATGCGCTAGAATGATTAATTGGTGAAGTATAGTGAAAGAATTGAATACCAAGTTTACTAATTAATTGTTGCGTATTATGTTCATCAACCATAGTTTCATTGCAATTATACAGTTGGTAGCTGTGTATTATGTTTGCTACCAACCAGTCTTCCTTCAGTACTAAAGTATGTGTTCAATAGTTGACTTAATCTAGTGTCATACTTAATAACTGTACAAATAAGTTGCAATTATATAGTTGATAGTTGGATTCAACTGATAACAAATAATGGCACTATGTTTCCTGAACAAGCAATGATAACCATACACATTTTAGTAACTCACCTTCATTCCAATACACTATATTAATATAGCACTCATTTTTGCATTCAAACATAGTAGTATGTTCCAAGGATTGTCATAGTTTGATGCAACCGAATTTATCGCTCCCCTGTATTCCATCTTATATAACGCTGATGGCATCCATCACCTTCACTAATGACGAAGCAACTACTGCATCGACCATTTCACCTAATATTGGTTGAACGGAGAAATTTCATCCCCATTGACAACCTAACATTACAGTTTTCCATGAACTTCCTTGTACGATCATGGGACGACTGCGATGGTGTCACCTGCCCATGATTGTGTGAACTCAGGTTCATGCTTCCCTTAATGGTACATGTTTTGGTACAAATTCTAATCGTAAGAGAGTTCAATTCTAATTGGACCCAAGAACAGTAACATTCGGCTTGGACTGATGGTAGGTCACTGTTAGAGTTTAATAGTTTGGTACAAAAGAAGGTATGCTCAAGATGTTCGACATAGAACCCATCCCTGCACCAACAATCATCCCACTTCTAACATTTGCAATATCTTAATCCATATTGACACACCAATTCTACAGTTGGAGTAATGACATGTACGTGCACATCCTATAGAAAGGTCGAGCTGAGGCATAAGTGAACGTAATCTCCACATGCCTCAAACAGGGGGATGACATTCAATTCACTATAAATACAGTCACGACCGACTCATTTATTGGCATCCCTACACGATGAACAATATTGCTCGAGTGATATTTTCACATCACCATTCGGAGTCGTAAAGGCATTATAGGAGCATCTTTCCTACCGAATTTACGGGGATTACAGTCAATCATCTGGATCCCCAATATGGTGGTCATAGATATAAGAATAGTAGATGAAAATGCAAGGGGAATCTTATAGAGAACTGGAATGAACCATAGTTTTACAGAGCCTGCAGAGTTTTTTTGGTGAAAACTACTCTTAGTGTCACATAAGTTTGAACCCATGCACATCAGTTTCAAGGTGAAGGTCAAATATGCATTATTAGATATTCAGTAAGTTATGCACTTTATGTTCGTATTTTCGCTTAAAACAATATAATATTGTGATATTGTATATTTATAGAGATGATGTGTCCCGATGTTGTTGTATGCTTTTAGGGAGTACACTAATAATGCATCATAAACAACTTCGGCAGCTGTCAGTAGACTATGTATAGGTGTTGTGTATCGGATATGGTTATTAACCCATATTCAAATTTATTGTAGGTGATGTCATTTCGGACAAACATTTCCTTTGTGTACATTCCACTGTCAATTCTTGCTTATGTCTTACTTATAAGTAAACTTTTAATACCCTTTCGCACAATCCATATTGATATGGTTACCTGCAATTTAGTGTTGGTTTACTAGTGTGCACTTCACTGTTAGCTTGGTTAAGTTTACCTTCGTACCCACTAACACCCTTTCCCACAATGTCCACCCTATTGAGAGAAATATATCTACTCCGTTATCTTGTATCATTAGATTTATCTTAGGTTAAATATTAGTCTATGTCAGTAAACTTTAATAGATAATGTGGCAAATGTCATATAGACCGCTTCTCATTTATGTACATTTCAAGATGCAAGATAATTGGGCCCCGGAACATAGTGGCTATTGTTAATTGATAATATTTGAATGGTTAGTGCAATTTACTATCTATTTAATGAAACATAGCAACTTGAAAGGAACATGTACAATTTGGGAATCACTTAACAAGTATGAATTTAACCATATAGAGCACAAGATTTATATTTTACCATAGAACAATGTCTCACTAGTGTCCACCCCTATCTAACTATCTTCCACTCTTCCCTAATAGGAAGTACAAGGTTTACCTCTTCGTTGATTATAGAGCACCAAGGTAAACATTTACAGGAAGAATGGTAAAACTATTTTTTATAAAGTAATTTTTAATCCTATACATTTAAAGGCAGTTTAGTGAAAGGTGTTGCATGACAGGAGAGCATTTTAGAAATAACGATATTTGTTAGGTTGTCACAAAGGCCACTATATTTATACTTACCACTACATGTGCATGCATAATAGTAACAAATTATGCAGACAACACATTTTTGCGAATGACATATTTACCAAGCATACTCGATTCCATATGCCATTTGGACTACCCGTACAAGATCATTTATCAGCCATACATACACATAACAATGCACATTTGCAAACATTGCCCATCTAGTTGTTCAAACATATTCTGTATACCCACCTATCATTCACAGCTTACGTCGGTAAACATTACATGGATAGTGGGCGAACAACAAATATGGGTGTAACCATTGCACCTATAAAAAAATGATCTTCTCTTATTCAATCCATTAACACACAAATCTTTTATATTAGGTTGTACTATGATATAGATGTCAATTCTATACACTCCAACAAGAGACGCCATAATTGTGTACAATTACTATACACTATGCACAAATGGGTTAGAAGCATGTGTCGTTACTAAAATATGGATGAAACCACCATGTTTTGCCACCACCAAGTATGCCTTCCTTTTGCCTGTCCCTTCCAAACCACATCCTACATATTCAACCTCTCTAATGTCACCTTGGTAGTTAGCATAAAGATCACCTCCGGGATAACAATGGATCCTCGTCCCAGGAGCACATCTCCACACACTGGCCATGTCCTCCAACATAGTCAATACATGCACCGAGTGTAGTCATTGCATACCACCATAAACATAATACTGTGGTTGGGTAAACAATGATGGTGTCTGTAACCATTAAACTTGCAAGAATGTGACCTTGTTAGATACGAGTTATAAAACAACCAAATAGTATGGCTGTAGAGTAACATACGTAGCATCCTCAGCTACTACAACAACAAACACCACAATAGCACATAATTGCTACGCCCCTATCATGTTGGGGTTACTATTGTGTAACCATACTAAAAGTGTAATGAAGCCATCAATTTTTTACCCCTAGAATCACATCAAACTTGTGCCTACCACATACGAACCATGGAGCAACTCTTCAACCTAAACTATGCCACCAACGTAGTTTGTATCAAAATCAGCTTGGTGATTATTGCAAGTCCTCCTCGGACCATCATTGCCACCCACATATAAATATCCATGTTCATTGTTTTCCTTGAAACTCATCCTCACATCTAAATTTGTCTCAATTGGCATCAACACTTGTATGTCATCCTTTAAGTCGTACCACACTTTGTGTTCTGACAAATGACCTATAGTCTGAGTCGCCATACGTCGCACCTACTCCACCCCCATCCCACCCTTCACTAGCATACATTTCCTTGATACTCTGTCATAGGTTACTTTCCTATCTCCACCGCCCTCCAACACCCCTCATAACACATACACAACTAATTCCCTTCCTCTACCCCCGCCTCCTGTAACAACAGCTCTACATCTATTTTACGTGATCGTCACAACAACCACTCCTGTTAACCTCTCTAATACCTTTGTGTTTGTCCTACATGTATTATGATAACAACATTGTGTCAGCTCAAACATTCGTGCATCATTTACTTTCGACAAGTTGCTTACATAGTTCTTACGTTTATAGCAATCGGTTTATCTAATTAAACTATGTCTACCATGGAATTCAATTAAGGTTACCCTGATTTAAGTATTCGTATGTTCACCTTCCACCAACATTATCACCTTCTCAAAACATGATCACCCTTTTTTTATAACATCTTAACTTATCCCCTTAAGGACAATATTTGCCTAAACCTATAACTTATCCAGTCACACTCACGTTGTTATATACAGCTCTATATAACTAGTTATGCCACTAAATTTTTTTTTTTTTTGGTTGGAATACCTATCTTCCGTCGCACTCCTATGGTACACTACCCTCTCTACATTTTCATGCATTTTGGATTACACAACAATGACACCCCTACTACCATGGTAGACAATTAAGAAAATTATGACATACATATATACCCAATCAATTACTATTAATAACAACAATAGTGATAACAAGTGCATTCTATAAACATATAACTGGCGTTTACACCATGTATGACATACTTATTGTTTACCTTGCTACTTATAGCAGTGTACCCATCTACGATCTTTCTAGTCCTTCTTCTTCACGTGAATTGGTCACCCTTATCATAATCTCTCTACCTTCATCATAAACATTACAGAGGTACATAAATGGTCGATGGAGTTCTTGAAGTTGAAGGTGGACCACTATATTCCTTGCCTCACCCCCTTCTTCTCATTAATTTGTAGATCCATCTAGGAAACCATCGAAATCACCTCGAAATTACTTCCCTTTCACATAAGCAGTGAAGACGGTAAGACAAGCGGCAGAGCAGTAGTTGTATGGGGAGGGGAAGAGGGCAGATGGCCTTGCTGAAGTTGAATGGGGAGAAAGAGAGCAAACATAAAAGCCTCAAACGTTTCCACTGCCTTTTTTTTCACACCTCTTCTTTCCTCCAACAATTTCTCTAAGAATAGTTTGGTAATTTATCTCCCTATTGAAATTTAATCCACTTATTTTTTTCCTTCAAAAACAACACTCACATGTTGCCAAAAAAATAACTTGATTGCATCACAGTTAATGAATGGTCATGTAAAACCCTAAAAATTTATCTTTATAATCCTCGAAGAAGGGTTAAGATGATCCTTAACTGCTTGAGCTTGTAGGTAATATTTAAATCAGTCATTCATTTGGTTAGGATTTTGGGCCGATGCCACTTTTCATAGGCTTTTAATGAAGAATTATTAATTTTAAATTTAAATTTGAAATTAATAAATTATAAAACAAAAATTTTGGCTTGTTGAGATATAAATTTATTTGAGAAATTCAATTTTTATTATTTAGAGTTCTCTCTCAAAAGTTTAAATTTTAAAGATTTTTAATTGGGAGGTATTTTGGGGGTGGGATATGAAAAATTCCCTAATATTCAAATATTTCAAACCCTAGCTAGTTACGCCCTTGAGCATGCACTCATGATTAAAAAAAATCTACAACCTATTTCATATATGAAGTACTCCCCCCCCCCCAACTCTCATCTCACTTCTTTCTCCCCCCCCCCAACCCTAACACCCACTCTCCCTCTCCCCTTCAGCCACCACCACCACCATTAATAGCAGTCGACCGCCACTGCCCATCATGCCGAGCTGCCCATTATAGCCACCAAGTCTCCTTCCTCCTTGACTTTTGGGTGGAGAAAGTTTAGGTTTTTTTGGTTGTTTGAGTTTAAAATCTTCATGCTCTTAAGAATTGATTTTTTAGCAAATTTACTCAATTTGTAGACTCTAAACACTTCTTTTTCTTGTTGAAATATGATTCTCATATTTTGGGGAGGTTTGAAAGCATACGAACAAGTATCTCGCCTCTCACTCTTATATTCAAGGTAAATAGAAAATTTCTCCTCAAAACCTCTCTTAAAGGGGGACTTCTAAAGGTTTTGTTGATTTTATAGTTGGTGTTGATGATTAGGAGTAGTTTTCAATCGAGGGTGAGTTTAGTTGTAAGAATGACGTGATTTCATGCATGGGATTTAGGGTTAGTCAGCACCAGAAACTACCCTAGTAATGCACTGACTACACCGATCAAACTACTATTAGGTACTATCCCAAAAATTGTCAGAACATTCATGAATGTAGATCTATGAGTCTATTTCATAGGAATTTTGAATCATGAATTTTGGCTTTAAAATGAGAGAAAAATAAAAATTCCCCCGAGACAGTGTAACTTTGGACTGAAACGGGCTGTATGAAAAGAAGTGATGTTTTGAGGCAGTTTTGGTGGATTTTTCGGAATGTGCTTAAAACAAAAATTGTAATAAACATAACTACCTTTCCAGATTGTGCTTAAATACCTCCATATGAGGTTTGTAGGTGAAGATGTGACTTCTATAATTTAGGACAAAATCCTAACCTGAAATTGCCCTAAAGCCCTAATAGATTTAAGTTGCATTAACTATTTTTCTTAGGTATTTGAGCTTTTAAAGCGGCATAACTTCACAAAAATCAGAATCTAAGGGTGTTGGTCCTATTCAAGTGGTCCTAGTGGCATGGCTAACTTGTGGGTTGAAAAGAATAGTTTTGGATGTTAAAAAAAAAAAAATCACTTGGGGTAGTCCATGTTGTGATGCTTTAATTTTATAGTTTAGGTTCACTAATCTAGTTCGAGCTCAAGCTAGGTGCCTACGCTTTCTCGAGGTAATGTCTATACCCTAACTTCCCTTGGTTGCTCTTTTGAAATGACTTTGGATGTTTATGAATTGTTATTTGACATTGTATGCCAAGGGGACCTTATGTGTAAAACATGAATCGCAACTTGTGATTTTATGATTTTATGAATGTGAAACATCGTATTGTGATTGAATGTTTTATTTGAGCAGTTCATATTTTAAGTGGTTTTGTTAAGTTAATAGAAGATCGTTTGAGGTAGGTTGGACTTTGGGAAAGCCAGTTATTCATAATATACTAATCCTAAAGTGAAAGATTAAAGCGAGTTCGCAGGAGGGTGCCTCCTGAGATCAGGGTAGCCTTACCTTGATATTAAAACAAGTTAGTCTCCTTGGGTTATCGCATGCGGTTTTCGATTGCGTGCCATTGTAAATGGACATATGCTAATATGGGTTCTATTAACCCAGAAGGTTGTTTAACGGAAGGCCATGAGATCCTTCTGGTGGGGCCACTCGACAAGAAAAAATTGGCTTGTTTAGATTTTGGATAATGGTTACTGTTTGAAGTTTAAGAATCTTGAACTGGTTAGGAATCATTTTCGAACTATTTGAATATTCCATCTCACCCTTAAATGTTTGAAATGAATTTAAGTAGGTGTTTCATGGTTAGGGTTAGACATTATTGAGCTGTGTCTCACTGTTTAAAATGTTTTATTTTCAGGTACTGATGTGCTGCATAGGTATGGGATATGAGCAAGGTCACATGAATGTTTAGTTAAAATTTTATTTGCTTCGAATAATGTTGGAGTTATGGTTGACTGAGTTGACTTTTGATTTTGACCTTTGACTTTGGTTTATACTTTTATTTATTTCAATTAATTATCTCTTGGCTTATATTTCATTATGAAATACGACAGTGACGCCCATTAGGTTATTTATGTTGCATTAAATACGCTAAATATTACCATAAAAGTGTAACAGAATTTTCAGGACGTCGCAGGTCTGCTTGTTATTTTTGCTTTTATCATTCTGCATTTTTCAAGTGCCACCTACCAACGTAAGCCCTGTTCTTTTCGTGGTAAATGCTCTCATCACACTCATTCTCACTCTTTCCTATTTTTTCTCATTCTTTCCCACTTGTTTCCACTCTTTTTCACTTCTTCCCACTCCTACCCACTCCAACCCATTTTTACAACAATTTGTATTATAAATATTAATAAGTATTATCGTTGTAATTATTATTGTTAATTATAATTAATAATATTATTAATATTTATTATTATGATTAGTTATTCTTTTCATTATTAACTAATAATTATTTTTGATTATGTACTATTATTATTAATAAATATTATGTATTAACAATAATATTAATTGTAATTATTTTTAATATTAATAATAATTAATTAATTATTAAACTTAGTTGTTATTAATTATTATTATTGTTAATATGAATAATAATTATTATTATTCTAAATATTATTAATTATTATTTCTATTAATATGCATTATTATTAATAAAATTAATTGGCAATTTTGTCATTATTAATATTAATATTAATAATTATCATTATTTATAATAATAAGAATTACCAATACAAGTAGTAATCATTATTGTAATTATTACTAACTTTCATTAATAATAATAATTGTAATAATTATAGTTATAACAATTATTATTATGAATTGTTAATTTTAATATTAATTTAATATTAAAATTCATAATTATCATAAATATTAATAATTATTATGATTATGATTATTAATATTAATAGTAATTATTATTGTAATTATTATCATTAACAAATATTTCTATTAATAAGTGTTTTATGATTTATTATTATTTTTTATTATTAATTATTGTTTCTCATTATTAATGGTTATAATTAGTTGATAAAAATATTAATTGTAATTATTTTTTAGACTAATAATAATTATTAATTACTTATTGAAAAATAATTATTAACATTAATAATTATTTTTAAATATTATTATTAATAATACATATTCTTAATATTGTTAGTTATTTTTGTAATTATTAATTATTATTAATGTTAGTAAATAGCAATTTTATTATTATCAATATTAACATTAATAATGAGTATTATTAAAAGATATAATGATATTAATGTTAATGTCAATTATTATTGTAACTATTACTAATATTCATGATAGTAACAATTATTATAATAAGTATAATTATAAGACTAATTATTATTAATATTAAGAGTAATAATTATTATTACCATTAATATTAATTTTAACATTAATAATTATCATTATTGATACTTACAATTATTATGATTATTACTATGACTATTAATTAGAGTTATTATTGTAGTTTTTATTGTTAATTATTATTATTAATATTAATAGTAATTATTATTAATGATTAATTATTATTTTTACTGTTAATTAACAATAGTTATTATAACAATTATTATTAATTAATAATTTTTATTAATAATAATAATTATAAATTAATAATAAGATTAATAGTAATTTTTTAATATAGGTAATAATTACTATTAATAATCATTATTGTTAATAATTATAATAAAGATTTTTTATTCTTCTTAATATTATTAATTATTATTTTTATTATTACTAATTATTATTAATTTTAAAAATTAGTAATTTTTATTATTATGAATATTAATATTATATATTTTTATTGTTATTGTTATTATGAACTCGGGATGCTTGTGTACCAGACTATCCTTTTTAATAATTATTATTATTGTAATTATTACTAATATGCATGAATAATTATAATAATTATTATAATAATTATAATTATAGTGGTAATTATAAATATTAATAACTAATAATGATTATTGCTATTAATATTAATGTTAATATTAATATTAATGTTAATAGTAATTGTTATTAATTTTAACAATCATTATGATTATTAATTAGTAATTTTTAGTATTATCAATATTAGTATTAATTATTATTGTTGTTATTAACAGTAATAATAATAACTATTGTGAATATTAATAATAGTTACTATTGTAATTATTACTAATATTCATTAATAATTATAATTATTATTATAATAATTATTGTTACTATTAATATTAGTAATTATTAATATTTATATTAATCATTATTAATATTAATAATTATTATGATAATTGTTAATAATATTAATTATAATTATTATTGTAATTATTCTTTTTGTTATTAATTATTATTTATTAATTGATTATTGTTATTATTATAATCATTAATAATTATTATTATATTACACAAATCGTTACTATAATGACTATCAATAGTTCTGCTTCATTCTGCTATTTTTTACTCTTTTCTTGCTCATATATATAATAAACTACTTCTACCTACTTCTATCTATTTATTTCAACCCTTATCTATCTGTATTTACTTTTTATTTTTCCTTATTTTACACCTGCAATATACTACTCTGACACTGTAACACACCCAATCCAACTCCGAAACGAAATCTAGATAAAACCCCATAATCCTCAACTCTGTCCAATCCCTTTTTTCCACGTGTGCCCAGACGCAAAAAGCACCCAGCATCATCTGATCGTACAAAAAAGGTCCATTTCTTCCCCCATTTCCCTCTCTTATCACACTTTATTGGACTATTGATCAGTCTTGTCAACCGTCTCCAACACCCACATAAAGTGGTCACTTTTCCTGCACTTTTGGACCCCCTCCTCCCTCACTTCTTTTTCATGAACATACTATTCTAAGTAGAGAAGTAATCAAACGAAATCGGACCATGAAAGAAAGAAAAATGTGCAACAAAAGCGCTGATGACAGTGCAAAATCAACCAAGAAGAGGAAGAAACCCACCACCAGTCTGATCTCATCGAGACCGTTTCGAAGAGCACGAACGAAGACCAAGAAGCCCAAATTTCTTAGCCTCTCAAACACCCAATTACAAATGCTCTCTGAAACTCCCAACAACAGCAACAATAACAGCAGCAGGAAGAAGCAACTCGACTTGTTTCCCGTTCACCCGGATAATACTGAAAAGGTGGGCCCTGACACGGATCCAGATCCACCGGAAAACATGGCGGATCACATGTTTTCGGAAGAAGGGCCGGGGCCCACCACGCTCACAGGGCTGCTAAACGGTGCCGTTTCATCGACGACTTCATCGGAGCTATCGCATGCCGTGGCGTACGGAACGCAAGCTAGCGTGAACAGTCCGAGGTCGCTTGTACGGACGGCGATGAGGAGGAGTGGAGAGAGGGAGGGGAGTGAAGAAGAGAGGTGGGTGAGTATAAGTGATGTGGTGGAGAGGCGGAGTTCGTCGGAGGTGGCGGAGGAGGAGGTGACGAGTGGTGGCAGGGGGTTGTGGTTGAGGCTCAAGTTGGATTATGAGGAGGTCTTGAATGCGTGGTCGGGGTCTGGGAAGGGACCATTTTACGTTAAAGCTGAGGAGGACGCGGAAGAGCTGCCGCAGACTGTTCCCGACTTGCCGTTTGAGCAATACGGCGTCGTTCCTTTTGTGAGATTTCCTTTTCCCGTCTCTTTTATTCGCTATTTACCATGATTACCACTTAGAAGATACTTAGAACTTAACTTAGAAATTAGCACAAAATTATTGATAAGTACAGACTATGTAACCCAACAATTTAAATTAATGAGGATAAATATACTTAGTGTGTATCGAATTTTATATCTAATTATTTATATGAGTTGATGTAAATAAAAAAAAGTGAAATTAATGTAAAATTAAGTCTCAGCTACTATTTGAGGTGGAGTACTTTTTTATTTTTTAGGTTTTCCCTTGGTTAATTCGGACAAGATACAAAAATAATCAAAAGTTGATTCTCGTTTGTATGAAACTTGTGTGTATTCTGTCGTTGGACTAGCCTAAATCACAGGTGAAGGAGTTTTAATGGTCTTTGTCCTTTTTGCCACTGCGGGTGGTTGGCAAATTAAAATTTTCACATGTTCTATCTATTTTCCTGTTTAGTTGTCATAGCAGACCCTACAATTCATTGAAGGCAATGCCTTTACCTGCATGTTGAGGCAAAGTAGGCTAGCAATTGAGGGAAACTTATATCATATTCCTAGATCCGTATAACAATGTGGATTATGTGTGCGAGTCAATTCAAATGAACATTCATATGGTGCAAATGAGCATTTATATGGTTCATAAATAAGCATTTATATGGAGAACAAATAAGCATTTTAGTATTTTTATATATCTCGCTCCATTATACCTCTGGATATTATTAGATGATGATTTTTTATAAGGGTAGGATCTAATTTTGAGAAAAAAGAGCTTCTTATATGATGTTTAGCATTTTGGTCATGAGTATTTTGGTAATGAGCTTTTATAAAGTCTACAAATGAGCATTTATATGCAATACAAATCAACATTTTTGTATTTTTTATGTATTTCACAATACTTTACCTGAGGGTGTTAGAGGACGATCATTGATAAGGATGAGTCTTGATTTAGTTGAAGAAAGGATTTCTAATTTGGTTTTTAAATTGCACTTATAAGGTGTCTTATTGGTTTTTTTAATATTGTTGTTTCTCTATTTTATATTTCATTACTTTTAAGGAAACATAGTGTTGTAGTTTATTGTTTTATAATTAATGAGCATTTATAAGGTTTTGCAAAAGAAAACATTTCTAAGCTTTACAAATAAGCATGATAATTGTACTTGTATATCCTTAATTATCTGATTTAATTTTTTTGTCTTTTCATTACAAAAGTAGTTCATCAGAAAATTAGAAAAAAATAATTGAATTCGGACAAGGTACAAGTTGAATAAATGAACACAATAAAATCAGAATAATTCTTTTTTTTACAAAGTAAAATTATTATATTAACTTTATAGCTTATTAAGATAAATTGAAAAAAATAAATACAAAAAAAATTCAACATTCAAAAGCACAAAGGAAAACAGAAAAAAGAAAGGAAAAAAAAAAATGCATGAGTGATTATAGCAGTCTGTCATGTGATCTGGGCTCCTTGTCCATGAAGCCAGAAGAGCCCAGGACCATGATATATGGACTGAGCAATTGAGTATTCTGCAAATGTAGTAACAGTTTTTTTTTTTTTTTTTTAATAAATAATTTTTAAACAATGACCTCAGATGACGTGAATAAATTTAGAAAAAGAATAAGTGAATTTAGAAAAACTAATGTTAACCACGACCAAAGTTTTCGTTTTTTTTGGGGGGTTTTTTTGGGGGGGGGGGGGAAGCAAAGTTGGGCATTTATTGATACAGTTTTAACTTTTTTTATGCCATGTAGTTGGAGTTAATTTTTTTAGTCTTGTTTTTGCATTAATTTTATAGTAACTCCACTCAAATGTATCATTGTCTTTGGTCCTTTTTGTTAAAACCTAATAAATATGCATCAAAATAACTATTATACCCTTTAACATTTGCTTTTTTATTTTATTTTTGGGAAAAGACTATATAATCTTCCATCCCCTTCCCACAAAAGAACATAATATGCATCAAAGTAACTATCATTGGATTTTAGAGGTCACATATTATGTTCTTTTCAACTTATTATTAGTATTTATCATCAACATTAAGTAATTTTTATCAATCATCAGGATCGTTTAGCAACATCTAATGTCATTTAACAATTTTATTTGGTTCAAAAGAGTTATCAAGGGTAGTGTAGTGCACTTATACCATGGGGCAAGTGGAGTAAAATACAAATACAATACAATGGAGAGGGAGTATAATACAATTATAATATAATATATAGGTGGAGGATCAAACTTAAAGACATAATGTACTCAAAATCTCATTCTTAACTAATAGGCTAAGTCCTCAGTGATGTCATTCAACAATTTTAAGCAATATTCGACGATTCATTCAACAATTTGAACTAACTTTAAGTAACTTTCAACAACTTCATGGAACTTTAAGTAACTTTGAGCACTATTAAGTACTTAGCAAAATACGTAATTGTATTTTCTTTGATCATTCAACAAATTTTAGTAATTTTCATTAATTTCATTAATTTTCATCAACTTTTAGCATCATTTAGCAGCTTTCAACATCGCTTAGAAACATTTAGCAACGTTAAGCAACTTTCACCTATAATTATCAATAAGTATTTCTCATAAGTAAAAACGAACATGCTCATTGCCAAAATAAATAATCTTTGTTGAAATTTATTGTGATGCTGTCATTGCCTAAGGGACCAATAAAAATGAACGAGATAAAGCCTCCCCCCCAAAAAAAAAATTACAAGTTTAATACGCATCAAACTATTCAATGAGGCACAATTTGTTGATCACAGAAAATTTTTCCTTCTTTAATTCGAAAAATTCCCGAAAGGTCGTAAACAACAGGGTTACATGGCTGACATTGAATTGGGGATCAATGCATTCTTGATAGGAGTCTAATCGACTAGTCTACAACTTGGTTGATAATTTGTTAATCACCGAAACCTTTTTTCTTCTTTAATTCAAAACGAGTTATATTATAATAAAAGGTAGTACAATAAGAAATGGGGAATTGAATTCGGGTTTAATATACCCATGGTTTGAATTTAACCCACTGACCTGAGACACCATCCAACATTATGCACATGCTTCGATTCAAGCCTATGATTGCAATTCTTTCATATGCAGTGATAATTGAATTGGAGATGATGTTAAATATGTTTTTAGTCTAGGCACAATAAATTTTTTCTCCCAAGTTTATGAATGAAACGAAGTTGATTTTGGGTCTTGGTGATAACTGAATATTGTGCAAGTGATAAATAATACTTCTACTGCCATCATATGTAGGGGGGTGACACGAGTAAAGGGCATTGGAGCGTTCCAGAAAACACTTTAAATGGGCCAAATAGCAACCATTCACAAACGGGAGGCAGCAGAGGGGAAGAAGGATGGAAGATAGGGCTTAGGGAAGCAAGTGTGTTGAGATACAAGGAAAAACGTCAAAGTAGACTCTTCGCTAAGCGAATTCGATACGAAGTTCGTAAGCTCAATGCGGAGAGGCGACCACGGATTAAGGTACTTCAATCTCAACTTTCTCTTCTAAATTATTCGAATTGCTCTTAGGAAAAGCCACTTCTGATTAACTTTTTAACCTTGAATCATAGTTAAGTTGTCTTTGAATTAGTATTTTATTTAATTGAGTATTGAGTAGAGTTGGCTAATGTGTCATGTAGGGTCGCGTTCGTGTTCGTGTTGAACTTAAACGGATTGAAAATCCCCCCACCTGAACCCGACCTGTTTAATAAACGGGTTGAAAAAGTTCAATCCAAACCACTTAACATTTAAACTGGTTGACCTGAGCTTAGCCCGTTTAATTGCAACACAAAATTCAACTAAAAGATAATTTGCTAAACAAATTACATATTTTAGCCTTTTAAGACATAGCTGCTTTCAAAAGTACAACAACGTAACAGCTAACTTACAGGCTCCACCATATTTAGAGCCTATTTTCGCAAAACAGCAACAACATAATTTTATGACCTAAAAAGTTCATATAAGAACCAGCTACTTAAGTTACAAACCATGTCCAAGTCAAGTCTTAAACAATAGTAAACAAAGTTCAAATTGTCTGAAATTCTTAATAACATAATCAGCAAGTCAACAACTAACAAGTCCATAAACAGTAAATGGGTTGATCTATTTAACTCGTTTAATTAAACGGGTTAAATAGGTATTTTTCGTATCGAGATTATCAACCTGAACCTAACCCAATTAATTACGGGTTTACCATGTCAACCCATTTAACTAAATAGGTTCAAATTTCTTACCTAAATCCGCTTAACTTCGTGTCGGGTTCAGGTCGATAATCCTATCGGGTTAGCTTTTTTCAGCTCTATTATTGAGCAGTCAATAATTTTGAATTTTGCATATAATGGGATTCATCTCTTGGTAATTAAGGGGTGAGGCTCCTCCACCTCTAACTATCCTTCCCAATCCACTTGCAGCCTATTCAGGCTGGGACTTTTGGGGTATGAATTCGAACTTAGATTGAATTGTATTAATTGTTTATCTGGGTTCAGACAGTACGCTCCTTGGTCAAGGTGTGTATTGTTGGTATCTCTAGTTCTGGGTACGTGCCTCTTTAGTTATGGTAACTGGGTCATTCGACTTGGTTTCAAATCTGCTTAACTTTGAGTCGGGTCATGTTCGAGTTAACAAGATTTGCTTCGCTTTCAGGGGTTGCGTCATTTTACCTTGTGTTGATTTTGGGTAGATTCATGTTTGGTCCAATACTTTTTAAAGAAAAATAAATTTCGGTAGAAAATGTTTGGATCAGACTCTATTCAATTTGGATTATTTTCGATTTTTGGTCTACTTCGAATTAGCTATTTAAGTGTCAGTTCCGGTCATTACATTTGAGTGATTTGATTCTGGTCACTTTTGCCATATCTAGTATCTTTGCATGTGGTTATGTAAACTTTTTCTATGGGGAAGCATTCTGGCTAGTTGTATTTTGCAGGTAGACGAGGCCAGTGCAGAGTATATGTCCCCGGTTTTTCTTTTGTTTTTTTTTTTTTTGGGTTTATTGTGTTATGCTGTCCCTGTACTCGTGTTTTTATCTTGTGCGTTAGCTGAGCTATGCTGCTCAATCTTAGGTTGAGCCTAAGTTTATTCCAGCACCAAGAAACTTTCTTTACATGGTGTATGAGCAGCAGGAGGAGTATCAATTGAATTAGTTAAGTGTTTGTTGCATGAAAAATGATTTGTGATATATTTGTCTAGTTATGACAGTATATTAACAAAGAATAAATATATAAGAAGACTTCAGTTATGGTTCATTTTGTCTTCCACTTTTTGGAGGGAACTCAATGTACGAGATACACCTATTTTTAAGAAAAAAGTTCAAAAATTGCTCGGCTTTTCTTCAAAGTGTTAAAAAATCACAAAACTTTAAAAATAACTCAAAAAAATCGCGAAATTTTACTTTTCAGTTCAAAGTTATTACTCATAGCCAACTACCATCTATGACGCTATGAGTAATAAGAATGAATATAAAAAGAGCGAACTTGCAGATTTGATGTTATGTTTTTGTCTAATTTGTTGGGGAGAGTCATATGTTTTGTCATGTAAACCTCATCAAATCCAAATCATATTTCAATATTGATTTTGCCATATAAATTGTTCCAATGGCAACATTGTTCTTAGGAAATTTGGATGGTAATATGCTATACTTTGGGGATATTAGACAAAACTCACAACTTCGAACTTGAACGTGCGTACTCTGTACTATTGTCTTATTTATCATGAATGCTCCAAGATCGAGTTTAAATGTGTTTTTACGGGATCTTTGGTATCAAGAGCTTTTTAGGGGGAAAAAAGTTATTTAAGAGGGTTTTAACTGTTTTAACCAAGTCAAGCAGTTATTTAGTATTTAATAAATAACTATTTGACCCCAAATAACTCTTCTTGAAAAGACTATTTTCATTAGCTTTTTCAAAAGAGCTGTTTGTAGAAATGACATATTTGCTGAAGAGTTTCAAAAAATTATACTATATGTCATTAAGGTATATTCGTAGAATATTGCTTTTATAAAATAGAATAAGTATGGAGCACCATAACATGTTGCTTGAAAGCTTGTATTAATAGCGTTCAAACCCAGTTAGATCTTGCGGAATCTTTCCTTTGATTATTTTTTTCTTTAGGGATAAAAACAAACCATCAAAGCTGCATAGTTGTTTGATATCTATACTTTAGATTATTCAGTTCCCTGTTTGATTACATAGACAATCAGCTTTAGATTCACATAAGTGCGTAGTAAATTTGATATCATGTTTTATATGAATTGAATCCAATGAAGATAAAGTCATTAGAAATATATATAAATTTCAATTTCAATTGATATAACCAAAAAAAATGTAATAGATAACAAAATAACGTTGTAAAACATAGATATCATTTATGTAAGCACAAATTGAAGAGAAATTAGATAAATAATGAATGTAAATTATGTAGAATTAATAAGAAAGTAAAGTCTTATGAATGAAGAGTTTTTTTTTTGTGGTCACAAATGAAGCTAATTTATACATATGGCACTTTAATTCTGTTTTAAAAAGAAAATAAGATGACCAATAAATTAAAAAAAGATGTTCTATTTAAAATAATTTAGAGACAAGGATATAAGTAGAATTTCACCTAATATCTTTCTTAGAAAAAAACTAACTTTACAAAACTATTTGTCTACGAACTGGTAACTCAAACAGCTAATGCAAATAAGTAATTCAAACAGTTTATAGCTAATAGAAATAACTAACAGATAAAAGCTGTTTGCCAAACATGGCCAAAGTGTATATATATATATATATATATATATATATATATATATATACAAACAAGTGTAGTATATTTCATTTGTGTTCAAGTTCTTGTATCTCCTAATAATACCTATCAAAACACGCTTAATTGCTGGTAAGATTCCTTCGTATTGCAGGGTAGATTTGTCAAAAGAGGTGCAGATTAGCAAAGACTGTTGATGGATCTCATTAGCTTGATAATGTGTGGATGCAAATATGCAATGCTGTGTATGCCTCAAGATGTTCGGCTTGCTACACCATGAAAGATGGTAAATAAGAATGACGAGCACAGGAGGAAAAAATACTAAAAACTGGGAGCAAAGGCGAGCTAGGGCACTACACAGCAGGACGTGAAACTCTTCAAAGATTATCCTGCGTATGGGCTCAAGATCCAGTTTACCGTGCTATTTGCATGATTAAGGGCAAAACAAGAGAAAAATATATGCAATTGTGTCCAAGTATTCGATTGTATGCAGCCAAAAAAAGAAAAAAGAAAAAAAAAAGTTTTCCGTGGGTGTTAAATGGAGGCAACTGATAAGGATTTTGTGTTCCGAGATGCAATTGTCAGAGTAGTGCAATGGTTGGAAATTAAGATGCATTAATATAACACACGATAATAGCATCCTGAATAGCATGTGAGATTAGGAAATTCGTTTTGGGTTTTTTTTTTTTTTTTTTTTTTTTTTTTTTTTTTTGGGGGCGGGGGAGGGATCGAACTGGCAGAGGTTTGGGGAAGACACGTTGGAGAAAATTGGGGAAAGAGGTCTTGCTTCGTTTTTCCGATGGCTACTTTTCAAATGCAAAAAGGTGCGAAGTATTTCAAATATACCGATATTAAAACAATCAAAACAACTAAAAACCATAAATTCTGCGAAACAAACAAAAGTTTGAAGATAACAAAACCAGCCCTAAGCATTACACAAATGTAGTAAATCAGCAAGAAATTAGCCTGCTGATGAAACTCGTGTAATCCTATTAACTGCGTATCTAGAATCCTTCAAATTTTCTAGCCCTGCTTGGTCCTTACCCCCTTGGGAGTTCGTTTGATGAATATTTTTTGTGAAATTTGAATTTCTTTATTTGAATCCAAAATTTAGAAAGAATACAATGTTTATGTGCCAATGAGCTTTAGTTTGATTGGTGTTGTGGATGGTTATCTTTGGTACTACCTAGATTTAATTTTATGTGGTTGCCAATCCCTTGTCAATTATATGGGGGCTTATAGGTGTCAAATGAGTCTCTTTTTCCCCAAATTATCCCCAAATTGAAGTATGATCTAGCTCTAATAGAGTGACGTGCTTACTTTTTTTTAAAAAAAGTCATTAGCTCATCTTCAATGAGTGTCAAACTTTATTTGTGTTTGGAACTTTTATAACTATTTCTCTACCACAATGCATATCCTTTCCAATGGGCATCTCCAACGAGGTTTTTAACCCGTGGAGCATTCAAATGAGCTCTTTGACGATAGGCAACAAGTTTTCAGTTTTCGATGGGCTTGTCGAAACACCATTGAAAATTCGAGTCTGTTCTTCAAAAAATCCCATACCTACATTTCAAAGGCTGATAGTTAAATGTTGTTGGGTGATAACTAGTGAAAAGTGGTTGGGTGTGGAGTGAGAACATGCTCACTTCCTTTGTTTAACAATTCTATGATTTTGATGAAATACAAAATTGGCATAAGCTAAGAAATAGGATGGAAAGAATCTTGGTAAATAGATGTAAATCGATAGCATAATACAAATTTCCAAGATTACTATTTTAGTATCACGATTTCAATTTTGAATTATATATATTCAAGTTAAATCACATTAGATTCTACAACATGATTCTTTAAGCATGAAATTATATCATGAGATGAATTAAAAAAAAAATTCTTTCCATAATTTTATTAGATAATATAACTATCATGCTTTACATATTTGTGGATTTTAATAATGAAGCAAATTGTTTATATATGTTGATTGCCGTATCATAATATTATAGCCATATTATATCGGATCACAAATTAGCAAATTGTTTATATATGTTGATTGCCGTATCATAATATTATAGCCATATTATATTGGGTCACAAATTGATTGCATAAGAAGAGTAAGAGTGTTAGCGTCATTTGGAAAGAATCACATATATTGATCTTCTCATAAGATCACGATTGAAATATTGCAATAGCAAAATAAGAAACTTAATTTAATTGATTGTGGTTAATTCTATATTAATATGATTCTTCTCATGCTTAACAATATCTTGTGGATTTTGTTAAAGGAGGAAAGCAAAGGATTTGATTACCTAAGATTACCTCTTGAAGAATCAAATAAAGATTTCACGTATTATTCATTCCATTTTGGTGCAAGCGAATCAAGAGTCAAGAGGACCATAAATGTGAAGGGTGTGCCAGCCCAATGGAAATACACAATCACTAAAGAGAAACAGTGCTGAGCTTACGAGTTGCTATTTATACTTGAGCTACCATTTTGAATATTGTATTGAGGTTAATAATTAAGTTTTGAGAAAATATTCTTTATTAAGGAGTGAACTTAGGAGTTGTGAGGTCAACTCCTCCCAAGCTTAAATCATGAGATTGATTTTAGAGTTGGGATCTTGAGAGTAGGGAAGCTCTAAGATCTTATAAGAGAGTTCATCCTGATAAAAAAAGTAGAAAGTTGAATCGTAGAGTTGGATCACTCTAGACGGGAGCCTAAGCCTGATTGAGGTCCAACCTCGTTAAAATATCATTGTACACTATCTCCATTTAATTTCCGCATTTGCTTTAGTTTTTTATTTTAATTTTTGCAAACACCCTATTCACACCCCACTAGGGTGATATGAATCTTCAATTGGTATCAGAACCAGTCCAACATTTCGTTTGACTTATTAGTCAAGTGGGTAGCAATTATGGTTTCTCAGGAGATGTCAATATTGAAGGTCAATCTACCGTTAGACCCCCTTTGTTTGAAGGAACTAACTTCTCTTATTGGAAAAATGCTATGCAGATATTCATTGGATCCATAGACATGGAGCTGTAGGAGACTGTGAATAATGGATCATATGTCATTCCGAAAGTAAAAAATGACACGGGAGAAGAAGTTGATCAATCGAAAGATCAATACACTAGTACTGATTGGGATAAACTTACTAAGAATTCAAGAGCTAAACACCTTCTTTATTATGGTTTAGACGCTAATGAATATAATAGAATTTCTGCTTGTGATAGAGCCAAACAGATTTGGAACAAATTGATAGTCACTTATAAAGGGACAAGCCAAGTTCGAGAAACAAAATGAACATGTATGTACATCACTACAAACTGTTCAAAATGTAGCCAGATGAATCAATCAACGACATGTTCATTCGATTTACCGATATCACCAACAACTTGAAGTCTCTTGGCAAGACCTGCTCTGACGAAGAAAAGGTGAGAAAGATCCTTTGGTGCCTCCCAAAGAACAAGTGGAGCCCAAAGGTTACTGCAAGAGGAAGCACAAGATCTCAAGATCTCGGGCTTGATGACCTTCTAGGAAAACTTCAAACACGTGAGATTCACCTCAAATAAGACGAAGGAGAAAGTTCCAATAAGGGAATTCCTCTAAAAGCCACAAAGGAATATTGCTCGTAAAGCTGGTCGTGGAGTTATAAATTTAACCACTACTTCGACTTATAAATAATATTTATAGCTCAGGAAAGTAGGGATCGATCCCAACAGGAAAGATTATATCAAAAGGCTAGTTTAATTCTAAATGATTTTACTACTCTAATTTATTATTTCTACTCTTTGCAATTTTAAAATAAATCAAATTTAATAAATAAAAATCTAAAAAAATACTTAATATTACTCCTAAATATTCTAAATTTAATTCTAAAAATAAAACAGTAAATAGCTATCCTAAATAATCTAGAAAACTAAAAACAGAATAATAACACAATAATCAACTAACAAGTAAAACAGAAAATAACAAATAGAAAATTAATATTAAAAAAATCACAAACAGTAACCTAAACTAATATTCTTCAAGTTTATAAGCTTATAACTCCAGAATTATATCCAACTAATTTTGGAAAAATTAAAACAAAAAATTACTGCAGATTAATAAAACAGAAAATTAAATCTGAAATTAGAAAATAAATAAAATGCACTAATATAATTACGAAATTAATTAACAAAATTACCCTAATTTAAGGATATAATTTTCTGGACTCAATAACACCTAAAACGCATGAAATAAATATTAAAAATGCTATTTTCAGATTTATTGAAATAAAAACCTGTACATATCTAATTCACGAAATAATTCTAAAAATTATCAAATAGTTTCCAAAAATTCCGAAATTAAATAGAGACAGATTAGGACACTATTAAACCCTCTGATTGATTAAAAATTGAAAAAAAAAATGAAAGAAACTATTTTTAGCCTAATTTTTAACAAATCGGTAATTAAATGACAAAACAGAATATAAATCAAATCTAAAATTATAACCACTCTAAAAATCAAAATGTAACTAATCTAAAATTACCAAGACACTCCTAAAAGACTATTCTTTGGGGGGGGTAAATGGTATTTATAACGCCCCCAACCCTAAGGCCAGGAGTGTTAGTGTTTGCCTTTAAATTCTCGGACGAAACGGACAAAGTTTCCCCTGAAAACTGACCATTTCCCAGGCTTAAAGCCTTACATTGAATTCCCTGCAATTAAATGCAATAATAAGATGAACTCAATGGCTACCCGCCGGAGTTCACGACTCTACCGGCCACCCGTCCGGAGCATATTAACCAGCGCAGTTCAATACTAATATGATGGTACAACTCCATGGACCACACGTCCGGGATATTGGGGTTACATTCCAATTATAAATAACCATACTGAGCAACTCGACATGATATGCAACACATACACACGAGGACTTAAATTACATAGAAATGAACGGTTACATTATACTACATTTCGCAGCTCACATGCAGGCACGTTGCTTTACTCCTAGGACAGCAATAACTCCATTTCGGCTTAATTGGGCCGATATTTACTGGCTAATTCAGAAACCTGGGGACACAATAACAAATGGAAGTGAGCGATAAACGAGCAATGGATAACCCCCTAGCAAAAATTATCAAGACAACCATAACTTACAACCGTCGTTCGTAGGTTCTCCGTTTTAAAGAGTTCTCCCCAGAATAGCTGTGCCCAATGAACTTACCAAAGGAAACTCATGTGAACTCATAAACTCAATGAAAAGAAAGGGGTTTAACCCATAAGCTCCACTTGCTGGGATTTCTGTTGTGCAAACCTGGTATGTTACTTAATAATAGCTAAAACTTAATATGTAATGCTCAGCACATTACAGCTTATTCCAGTTCATATAATTTATGCCTGTTGAATTCTAAGAGTACACGACCACAAGAGGGGGATGTGAATTGTGGTGTCCGATTTTCGCCTATTTACTGACAAACAGCCTTAGACCCTGATTGCAGAGACTGTTTCTGACTGACGAACAGTCTTGGGCCTTGTTTGCAGTGGTTGTTCCCAATTAGTTCAGAAGCGAAAATCAAGTAGATAAAAGCGGAAATAAAGCACACACGATTTTTACGTGGAAAACACCTCTAGTCCAACTGAGGTGTGAAAAACCACAACCTACCTCGTGTAGGATTTAACTACTTCACTAACGGGCTGAACACGTTACAAAAGTAACACTCCTTATTACAACTTGTAACCCACGTAACCTTCTTCTCTGAGACAGGTTACACCACGTCCAAATCTCTCCAGATTGGACACGTCCAAAGTCCACACGACTAAGGACACACTCACTCACTTTTGATCTGAGATCAAGGATACAAAACACCTTACTGGGGTGCTTCTGACTTAAGCAGATGTAAGGTACAATGAAGTCCTAGTATGCCAATAATTTGAAAGCTCAATTTTTGCACAATCTTGTCACAGTTTTTTCTTTTGAAATGTAGCTCCAGAAATCTCAATGTGTTTGTGAAAGAAACCGATTTTTCCCTTGTGTATCTCTGCCGAAAGGAGTGAAAAGATTTTCTTATTTAAGCAAGCAAACCCAACGGCTAACTCCTTTAAAAAAGATAGAAAAATCTTCTGATTTTAGCAGCTTAGAAGATTTCTTCAGATTTCCAACGGCTAGAAACAAAGAAGATAAGATTCTCCTAAAATATAGGGAATTTGATTTTTCAAGGGATAAAAACTAATTACCCACTAAATATAGCTGTGCAGATTTAGCCCAAAAAAAAGGATAAAGATTTCGGTTCCAAATTTGAAATCAATCATGGCCTAAAAATAAGGGATAAGAATTTTGAAAAGAGATCCTTAGCAAAAACGGTTTTGCAATCTTTTTCAAATCAAAAATAATCCTTTTTAGAACTTAATTAGTTAGCCTAGGATTTCATAAAAAGATCCTTTAGAGCTGGCACCCAACCAAAGGAAATTTACTGGTAAAACAGTCAGTCGAGGCTGCTGCAGTTTCAGGAACACCTTAGGCACCCTGTTTGCAGGGTTGTTTGGAAATTGGTGTTCCAAAGCAAATGTCAAAAACCGTTTTAAGAAGTGTTAAATTGAGATTTTCAAGATTGGCATATTAACAAGAGTCTAAAAGATAAAAACTAAACCAAACCAAGACTTCTTGTTGTAAGAATCAGTCATCTTATCAAGAATAAATATGCTGCTCCAAACACCTTGATCACCTTGATTCCTCGGGTGATCTTGTATAGCTGAATGTAAGAACTTGTTCCTTAAGACTTAGCCAACTGTTTGGCGAGATTTGTTGTTTGCTGATCTTGTATCACTGAAGCTTGGAACCTGTTCCTAAGACTTGTTCTCAACATTTAGCATCCAGGTTAATACGAATATTACAAACAACAGTGTAGGCCCTGTTTGGAGAGCTTGTTTGGAGCAACATTACTTAGACAAATATGTTACACTTGGATTTGTTATCATCAAAACTAAATATAATTATGCAACAAATTCCCCCTTTTTGATGATGACAAACCAAGTGACCATATTGACAAAAATTAAAAAAAACTTTAAAACTTTAAAGAATGCTGATAGGGATCCACACTAGGTGCTAGGTCATAGAGCAAGTCATATGGAAGTCATATAGAGCAAGTCATATGGAAGTCATATGGTCAGACATCTTCCCCCTTTTGGCATCATTAAAAAGCATAAACAACGGGCAATCACATGGTGTTGGCAACAACAAGAGATTTCATTAACAGCCCAGAGATATACAATACCTAACAAAAACATAAAGGGAGAGGGAAGAAAACATGAGGAAACATCCAACAGAATTAGGGAGCAGTGGCTGATGGTGACTGTGGAGAAGGGATTTTGGGAGCAAGAGAAGAGACAAGGGCCAGGAGGTCTTCATGGCGTTTGGCAGAGAGGGCCTTCTCTTCATCTAAGGCAGCTTTGACAGCAGAGAGCTCTTCCTTGAGCCGAGAATTATCTTGAAGAACATCCTCAAGTTTCCCTGAGGAACGGCCAGGAATAGGGCGAGGTGGTCTGGTGCCCTGTCTGGAGGCAGAGCTCTCGGCCAAAGCATAGCCACACCCCATAAGGGTGTCAGTCCCTATTTCATCAATGATTTGGGCAGCCACCTTCTTTTTGAGCTCTATCCCAAAATGCTCAAAGACCTTCGTCAGCAGAAAGCCATATCCAAGATCATGTGCCCGAGTAGTGTTTGCAATACGCGCAATATGGCGAATCATAAGGGCAGGAAGGTTAATGGGTTCCTCCCTGTCCAATAGATCCACCAGGCACTGATCTAGGGCATCAGCCTGATTGCGACCCTGACCCCTTGGAATTATGTTCCTAATAACGAACATGAAGAGCAATTGATGCAGGGGGTCATGTCACCCTTCTTCACAGAGGTGGGTGTTTGCAGACCCTGGTTTTGACTTAACCGCTGTGAAAGCTCGAGCAGCCTGGCTGTCCCTAAGACAGACTTATCCTCCCTCACATACACATCAAAACCATGTGAGGGGACACCCAAAATGTCACCCAGAGAGCGGGCATCAAATTGTACTTCTTTATCACCAATGGTGCTTGTCACCGCTCCTTCGGTGACAACACAGTTGGCATAGAATTCAGCTAACTCTGGTCCAGAACACCCCAACTCGGTGTTTACAAAGAGATCCAATCACTGCTGGGCTCTCAGTTTCTGCAGGAACACCTCTAACCCATGTTCCTGGAAAAAGGAAACTTTCACTATCTTTCCCCTTACTATGTTGCGCTTGAGCAGATGCGCAACCTTGGTAGAAGAAGGGGAGGTAGTGGTCTTTTTCGCTCTTTTGAGGGGAGGAGCAGAAGAGATAGTCTTAGGTGTAGCTGATTTGGAGAGAGAAGGGGTGTGATGAGAGAGAGAGGCAAAGATTTGGAGATTTAAAGAGAGAGAGCATGCCAAATCTTTAAAGATTTACCCGTTACAACGGGTAGATCATTACTAGCCGCCCGCGCATGCCTCGGGAAGGAGGAAAATTTAAAGGCTAGACACAACTTGTTTCACATACTAACAATCAAGGAGCGTACCTGTTCTTGCTGCTTGATCTTGGAGGAGATTCAACGGTAACAAGATAATAAAGGCAATCATATTAAATTTAAACGAATGCCAGCAGCTACAAATAATGCACATATACTAAAATAGCATAGAATTGATTGCAAACAATTTTTATTAAACACATTGTACCTTCAACCTATGGAATTTACAAACAGGGGGAGAGAACAGGGTACTTAGGTTGTTTCAATCAAACTTAGTTCAAGTCTATTTTTCTCAAATTGATCTCTACTTAGTGCTTTGGTAAATATATCAGCAATTTGGTTTTCTGTGGCACAAAAATTCATTGAGATCAACCCTTTTTCAACATTGTCTCTTAAGAAATGATGACGTATGTCAATATGTTTAGTTCTTTTATGTTGACACGGATTTTTGGCAATATTACTTGCACTTGTGTTATCATAAAAAATAGGTATGTATCCAGTGTCAACACAAAAGTCTTTGAGTTGTTGTCTTATCCACAGTAATTGAGCACAACATGAGGCAGCTGCAACATATTCAGCTTCTACTGTGGACATGGCAACTGAATGTTGTTTCTTGGTTGCCTAAGATACCAAACAAGGTCCAAGGAAATGAGCCATACCTGTGGTGCTTTTTCTATCAACCAGGAAGCCTGCATAGTCAGCATCAGCATATCCAACAAGATCAAAATTGCAACCTCTAGGATACCATAGAGCTAAATCAGGTGTATGTTTTAAATACCTTAGTATCCGTTTAACAGCCTTAAGGTGAGTTTCTTTAGATTAGACTGAAAACGGGCACATAAACCAACACTGAAAACAATGTCGGGCCTACTAGCGGTAAGGTATAAGAGTGACCCTATCATGCCCCTATAGAGTTTCTCCTCAACTGAGGGACTCCCATCATCCATTACCAACCTGGTAGAAGGCGAAATGGGAGTATCAATGGGCTTGGCCGACTCCATTCCAAAACGCTTAAGTAGTTCCTTAATATACTTTTGTTGATAGATCATGGTGCCGTTTGAAGTTTGCTTGATCTGTAAGCCTAAGAAGAAGTTAAGCTCACCCATCATGCTCATTTCAAACTCACTCCTCATCATTTTTGAAAATTCATTGTATAAATCATGATGAGTTGCCCCAAGTATGATGTCATCAACATATACTTGAACAATCAATAGATGTTCCCCCTTAGATTTTAGAAACAAGGTATTATCTACCTTGCCTCTTCTAAATCATTTTCAAGTAAAAAACTTGACAATCGTTCATACCAAGCTCTAGGAGCTTGTTTTAGACCATAAAGAGCTTTGTCAAGTTGAAAAACATGGTTTGGAAATTCACTGTTTTCAAAACCAGGGGGTTGTTTGACATACACCTCTTCTTTAAGGTATCCGTTTAGGAATGCACTTTTGACATCCATTTGATATAGCTTGATCTCCATATGAGCTGCAAAGGCTATTAGGATACGAATAACCTCAATTCTAGCAACAGGTGCGAAGGTTTCTTCATAATCGATCCCTTCTTCCTGATTGTAGCCTTGAACCACCAGCCATGCCTTGTTCCTAGTGACTGTTCCAGACTCGTCCAGCTTGTTCCGAAACACCCACTTGGTTTCAATGATTGTTCTATCTGCAAGCTGGTGTACAAGGTGCCATACCTTGTTCCTTTCAAATTGGTGAAGCTCTTCTTGCATTGCTGTGACCCAATCTGCATCTGCAAGAGCTTCATTGACATTCTTTGGCTCAATATTAGAGAGAAATGCATAGAAAGCATAAAAATTCGTAAGCTTAGATCTCGTTTGCACCCCAGTATTTATATCAGACAAGATTTGATCAAGGGGGTGTGAACGATGATGCTTCCAAGGTCGTGGAGTTAGGGGATCCACAGACACACTTTCTACTCTGGCTTGGATACTTGAAGAATCAGGTTCAGAAACAGCTCCTGAGCCTGTTCCTGCACCTGTTTGCAGGCCTGTTCCTGAGGAACTAGACTGGTGTTGTCCCGAACAGGGTTCAACGTTGCTTCCCCCTGTTTGGTCCTCACCTTGCCTGCCGTTCTGAGGAACAGCTTCAGGACCTGTTTTCTCCACGGTGTTCTTACCTTGTTCATCTTGGTGCAACACTTCTTTTCGAACAAGACCTAATTCAAATCCTTCCTCCTGTGCATCATTCTTGCTCAACGAGTTAGATTCATCAAAAAGCACATGCACACTTTCCTCAACACACAAGGTTCTTTTGTTAAACACTTTGTATGCCTTACTATGTGAGGAATAACCGAGAAATATTGCCTCATCACTCCTAGGATCAAACTTCCCTAAGGCATCCTTCCTATTGTTATGCACAAAACACCTACAACCGAATGTTCTTAAATGCATGATGTTGGGCTTTCTACTTTTGAAAAATTCATAAGGAATTTTGTTCAAAATAGGTCTAATCATGCATCTATTTATAATGTAACATGATGTGTTCAAAGCTTCTGCCCAAAAATTCCTAGGAAGACCACTAGCAATAAGCATTGTACTAGTCATGTCTTCTAGGGTGCGATTTTTGCGCTTAACCACCCCGTTCTGTTGGGGTGTTCTTGGGGCTGAGAAGTTATGATCAACACCATGTGCATTACAATAGTTTGTGAAGCTTGCATTTTCAAATTCAGTACCATGATCAGACCTTAAACTAACTAAAGAGTGTCCTACTTTCCTTTCAACCCTTTTGAGAAAGGCAATAAAGTTCTCAAAAGTTTCATCCTTGGATGCCAAGAACAGGGTCCAAGTAAATCGAGAGTAATCATCCACTACAACCAGCACATACCTCTTCCCACCTCTACTTGCTATCCCCATAGGACCACATAGATCAATGTGTAACATTTCGAGAGGTCAGGTAGTGCTAACACAATTTTTTGATTTAAAAGACGATCTGACTTGTTTGCCTTTTACACAAGCTTCACAAACTTTGTCATCATTGAATTTGATGTAAGGTAGTCCAACAACTAGGTCTTTGGAAACAAGTTTGTTCAAAAGAGTGAGACTTGCATGACCTAGTCTCTTCTGCCAGAGCATTATATCATCATTTAAAGCGCTCAAACAAGTCAGATTGTTTTGGGGAAGTGTGGAAATACATACGTTGTAAACATTTTTGTGATGCTTCCCCCTTAACACAACATCTCCTGTGTTTGAGTTTACAACCAAGCAACGTGTTGGTGAGAACACTACTAGGTTGTTCTTGTCACACAGTTGGGACACACTAAGCAAATTGTGCTTTAAGCCATCAACTAGATAGACATTATCAATTGAGTGGGAATGGGACTCACCAACCCTACCTATATCGACAATTGTCCCAGACTTGCCGTTTCCAAATGTCATACTCCCACCATCCGAAGCTGTAAGTGAGAGAAAGTTGGATTTTTCACCGGTCATATGCCTCGAACACCCACTATCAACATACCACAGCTGCTTATTTTCAAGGTTGTTCCCTAGGCTGTTTGCTGGGTTGTTTGCTGGGTTGTTTTCTCTCACTTCAGCCTGCAAAACAAATCAAGAGTTAGTTTTGGGAACCCAGATCCACTTGGGTTTTAGACAAATAAATCTCATCTTTCCTAATCCAGATTTGTTTTACATAACCTTCATTTCTTTCAATGGCATACCTTCTTGAAGGACAAGTGTATTGATAATGACCGGTTTTACCACAATGAAAGCAAACAATATTTTCAGGTAATCCAACATACTTTCTATTGACTGGGTAAGAGGTCCTTTTAGGAGCAAAACCTAGTCCCTTTTTATTTTGACTGTGGTGAGTGTTTAGCCATTCAAGCGCTTTGGAGGACTTGTTCCATAGCCTGTTTGTGGTGAGATCAGATTCCAATTTTTTTATTTTCGCCAGCAGGTTCTTGTTTTCAGCAAGTAAGGACTCAACCTTCTCTTTCAACTCTAGGGATTCCTTTTCTGCTTTGGCTAAAATAACATAGTGAGTCTCTTCTTTCAAGATCAAGGATTCCTTGAAGTTTTGGTGTAAAAAGGATATTTTCTTTTCAACCTCAAGTTTTTCACTCTTGAGGATCTCATTTTCTAGTTCTAGGTCTCGGACATCTCTTTTCAATTCTGCACAAGTATCCATCAATGAATACAACAATTCTTCAAGAGTTGCCTTATTGAGACCACGTACCTTGTTCTTGAGATCAGCAGGGCTGTTTGTTGACTCATCATCTGAATCCGTATCACTTTGTGCTATGAGAGCTACAACACCTTCATCAGTTTCAGACTCTTCTTCATCTTCAGAGGAGTCACCCCAGGCAGCCAACATTGCTTTCGAGAATCGTTTCCCAGAACTGTTTGCAGCTTGTTTTCTACCTTGTTTCCTAGGGTGTTCGTGCTCTTGCTCTTCTCGAAGTAAGGGACAGTTTCACTGTGGTCTGTTTTGCCACATTTGAAACACCCAGTACACTGTTCTCGGGGGGTGTTTCTGGTTTTGTTGAAATCCTTCCTTTTGTTTTCTTTGACTTTCTTGAAGAATTTCTTGAACTTTCAAGTCATCATAGCCATCTCTTCTTCCTCAAGATCAGAATCATCATCTTCTTGTGCTTTTAAGGCAAGTCCTCGATCTTTCTTCATCTTCTCTTTCTGTTGAGAATTTTTTCTCAGTTCGTATGTTTGGAGATTACCAATCAACTCGTCTAGGGTGATCTTGTTCATGTCTTTGGCTTCTTGGATGGCCGTTACCTTGGCTTTCCATGATCGAGGCAAAATCCTTAGAATTTTCCTTACTAACTCTTCAGTGGTGAAGGATTTTCCCAGGGATTTTAACTCGTTTGTTATGTGAGTGAAGCGGGTATACATATCCATCACATTCTCACGATCATCCATATCAAACAACTCGTATTGTCTCATGAGTAACTCAATGCGTGATTGTTTGACTTGACTTGTTCCTTCATGAGCTACTTGTAAAGCATTCCATATTTCTTGAGCTGACTCACATTCTGAGATGTGAGTATATTCATCGGGTCCTAGGCTAAAATAGAGAAGTTTCTTGGCCTTGGCATTCTTTTCCATTTTCTTGTAATCCTCAGCATCATATTCAGTAGGATATTTGGGAACCTTTTTTCCATCTTCAAGAACTTTCGTGGGAACAAGGGGCCCGTTCTTGATGAGCATCCATAACTCGTAATCTTCAACTTGTATATAGTTCTCCATCCTGTTCTTCCACTAACTGTAGTGTTGTCCATTGAAATAAGGTGGTCGAGTGATGGATTGGCCCTCAAGTATGCCTTGTGGTGTACTCATTTTCAAAATCTCTCAAGGTGTTAACCTTTTAGAAGAGAACCTGCTCTGATACCACTTGTTGAATTCTAAGAGTATACGACCACAAGAGGGGGGTGAATTGTGGTGTCCGATTTTCGCCTATTTACTGACAAACAGCCTTAGACCCTGAGTGCAGAGACTGTTTCTGAATGACGAACAGTCTTGGACCTTGTTTGCAGTGGCTGTTCCCAATTGGTTCAGAAGCGAAAATCAAGTAGATAAAAGCGGAAATAAAGCACACATGATTTTTACGTGGAAAACACCTCTAGTCCAACTGAGGTGTAAAAAACCACAATCTAACTCGTGTAGGATTTAACTATTTCACTAACGGGCTGAACACGTTACAAAAGTAACACTCCTTGTTACAACTTGTAACCCACGTAACCTTCTTCTCTAAGACAGGTTACACCACGTCCAAATCTCTCCAGATTGGACACGTCCAAAGTCCACACGACTAAGGACACACTCACTCACTTTTGATCTGAGATCAAGGATACAAAACACCTTACTGGGATGCTTCTGACTTAAGCAGATGTAAGGTACAATGAAGTCCTAGTATGTCAATAGTTTTGAAAGCTCAATTTTTGCACAATCTTGTCACGGTTTTTTCTTTTGAAATGTAGCTCCAGAAATCTCAATGTGTTTGTAAAAGAAACCAATTTTTTCCTTGTGTATCTCTGCCGAAAGGATTGAAAAGATTTTTTTATTTAAGCAAGCAAACCTAACAGCTAACTCCTTCAAAAAAGATAGAAAAATCTTCTGATTTTAGCAGCTTAGAAGATTTCTTCAGATTTCCAACGGCTAGAAACAAAGAAGATAAGATTCTCCTAAAATATAGGGAATTTGATTTTTCAAGGGATAAAAACTAATTACCCACTAAATATAGTTGTGCAGATTTAGCCCAAAAAAAAAAGGATAAAGATTTCAGTTCCAAATTTGAAATCAATCACGGCCTAAAAATAAGGGATAAGAATTTTGAAAAGAGATCCTTAGCAAAAACGGTTTTGCAATCTTTTTCAAATCAAAAATAATCCTTTTTAGAACTTAATTAGTTAGCCTAGGATTTCATAAAAAGATCCTTTAGAGCTGGCACCTAACCAAAGGAAATTTACTGGTAAAACAGTCAGTCGAGGCTGCTGCAGTTTCAGGAACACCTTAGGCACCCTGTTTTCAGGGTTGTTTGGAAATTGGTGTTCCAAAGCAAATGTCAAAAACCGTTTTAAGAAGTGTTAAATTGAGACTTTCAAGATTTGCATATTAGCAAGAGTCTAAAAGATAAAAACTAAACCAAACCAAGACTTCTTGTTATAAGAATCAGTCATCTTGTCAAGAATAAATATGCTGCTCCAAACACTTTGGTCACCTTGATTCCTCGGGTGATCTTGTATAGCTGAATGTAAGAACTTGTTTCTTAAGACTTAGCCAACTGTTTGGCGAGATTTGTTGTTTGCTGATCTTGTATCACTGAAGTTTGGAACCTGTTCCTAAGACTTGTTCTGAACATTTAGCATCCAGGTTAATACGAATATTACAAACAACAGTGTACGCCCTGTTTGGAGAGCTTATTTGGAACAACATTACTTAGACAAATATGTTACACTTGGATTTGTTATCATCAAAACTAAATATAATTATGCAACAATGCCGTATACAATCATCAAACTTCATTGAAGATGCTGTCGGGCAATATACGTTATGAGCTTAGCAATTACATTAGAGCAACCAACATGTTCAATGCGAGACAACCTCTACACTGAAGACTTTACTATACTATTCAGTAGCCGGTCAAGTGCACGAATAGGTGTATGTGAGAAAACATGAAAACTATTTACTAATCAGGTAGCACAACAACCTTTGAACTTCACATTCGTGTTTCTTAAAAGTGATACATTTTATAAACCTTCATAGGATCTGAGAGTTTCCTTTGCCCTTGGGTCACTACTAATTGATGAGATTTTGTAACGTATGGCTTTGATTCTACTGCCTATTGGCAGAGCTATAGGATATGTGGACGGTAAACTTTCTATCTATTGTTAGAGTTATAACCCAATGGACTTGAGTCTCCTGTCTACCAGCAGAACTAGGAAATATTGAGCTTTGAAGCGTCTGCTTAATGGCAGAGCTATGAAATCATTGAGCTTTTGGTGCCTGCCTATTGGCAGAGCTATGAAAACATTGCGCTTTTGGTGCCTGCCCATTTGGCAGAGCTATGAAAACATTGCGCTTTTGGTGCCTTTGGTGCCTGCCCATTTGGCAGAGCTATGAAAACACTGAGCTTTTGGTGCCTGCCTATTGGCAGAGCGATGAAATCACTGAGCTTTTGGTACCTGCCTATTGGCAGAGCCATGAAAACATTGCGCTTTTGGTGCCTGCCCATTTGGCAGAGCTATGAAAACATTGCGCTTTTGGTGCCTGCCCATTTGGCAGAGCTATGAAAACACTGAGCTTTTGGTGCCTGCCTATTGGCAGAGCTATGAAATCACTGAGCTTTTGGTGCCTGTCTGCTGGTAGGACAATGAAACTCAAGTGGGAGGCTCACGTAGCACGTTATTTCAATAGATAAAGCAATTCCCACACTCACTTCGCAATCTATACGATTCCAGGCTTCAATCATTTAATTCATCATTGACATTCATACCCTCATCGTTTCTAACTAGTCAATATAAACTATATATCTATATATAGATTCAATAAGCTTCTGTTCAGTTTACTTCACAATTTCTTCTATTTGAATTATAAACATTCCTATGCATTTAAATGATAAATAACGTTAAAACATGTAATTACTATAAAACGTCTGAATTACATATAAACATTCATAATTATATCTACGTATAAATCAATAGGTTTTAGAGAATCAATGAACCACATATAATTCAATAGGCTTGATATACTCAATGAACCTTCTGTATTTGCTAACGACAATGATTGATAATCAATAACGTGCTATGATTGATAATTTTTATATAATTGATAAGCGTATACATAATTGCTAAACTTCATATGATCAATAGACTATATCTAGTCACTGAATTGCCCTTACCTGAGCAAACAGCACCATTCAGTGGTGCGTTACAACAAGCGTACATATAGCCACATGTGTTCATAAACGACAACACTTTATTCAGTAAATCAAACATAATTTGATTCGAAACATATACAATGCATTTCGAAATCAAACATAATTTGATTCGAAACATATATAATGCATTTCGAAATCAAACATAATTTGATTCGAAACATATACAATGCATTTCGAAGTAACTTTCCTAAGCATCAATGTACTAAAAAGAGGTTCGAATGAAAACTAAACATCTTTTAATAGCTTCGCATTTCATTCGTGTACATGCATTAGCTAGTTTAGCTCGAATCGAACCTAAACACGTTTATATAACTTCGAAATGAATTCCTTTAACATGCATTAGCTAATCTACTTGATTCGAAGCTAAAGACATTTCATTAACCTCGAAATTAGCTCATTTCCATACATTGGTTAATTAACTTGAATGGAAGCGATACACGTTAAAAAGGACCTCGCTTTTAATCCTTTGAATAACTTGAATCGATGCTAAACACGTTAAACTAACTTCGTTTTTAATTCTTTTTCATGCATGAACTAATTAACTTGAATCGATGCTGAACACGTTAACCTAACTTCGAATTAACATACCAAGCATGATTTGCATTCATTGATTCGAATCGACGCTAAACACAGTTAAATTACTAAATCAATGGGTCGTTGTAAAATCAAATAATTCTCATATAACCGATTATAATTCGATAACTACATATATACAATCGAATGCATTTCACATAATCGATATACGATATATATAATGGATAACTTGTTCAATGCGCTCAATATGTATACTAGGCATAAATTATCAGTCCCAATTCAACCCGAATAAACTATAATTGATAAACTTGCATCGAATTTAAAGATAACTAGGAGGAAGAGGAACCCCACCTCGAATCCAAGCTAAAGGACCGTATGAGGGTTGATTTTGTGGTAGAATTCGAACTCCCAAAGCCCTGAATCGCAACTGCCACCCACGACCGCGGCTTGACCCCAACCCGAAAAACCCTAATTTTGCTTCTCCTTCGCAATTTAAACATGGCTGGGGGTGGTTTGAAGATAGAAACTCAATTTGTAGCGGAAATGAAGGGCTTAAGGCGCCAAAATGCACCCTCGAACCGAGCTCACTTCCGACCTCCCCTGCGCCCGACTCGGCCCCAAATCGCGCCTGATTTTCGGCCAGCCGTGCAGTAGTGGAGGCGTCGGCACTTGGGGGAAGAGAAATGGAGGTCAATTGAACTTAAATCCAATGAATTTCGGGCAGCCACGGCTGTGCGTGGGTGAGAAGAGGAGGAGGAAGAACGGGCCCTGTTCTGTCGTGAGGAAGAAGAAGGGCCAAACAACTGGGGGGGCTGCCTTCCCCGAAAGATCCATCTCCCTTTTCTCTTTTTATATATATATATATTTTTTTAAACAATATCATTCAACTGATAAAAGAATATCTACCAACTGAACAATTAATTTAAACCAGGGCTCTCATTCTTAAACCGAATTCGCTAACACAATCATCGGTCAAATTACACGCCCTTTGATTATATTAAGGTTCACTCAATGTAGTGTCCAACAATAATCCTTAATAACAATAAAAATAATAATAATATCCATGTCAATAAAAATCAGCACGTAAACAGGCACATCAATATTAGTTCCATTTATAACGATATGAGTAGTGAAATCGGCCAACAAAGGGGATAAAATTTCGGGTGCTACAGTATTTATATCAAAGCTAATAATTAAAGAATAGAAATTGTCAAACTAAATAAATTAACTAAAAGCAACAAATAATTATCAAAATATATCAAATTTATGAAAAATGCTTAGCATAATCTATATCCACAATGCAAATTAATATTTATCATTAACACACAAGTCGATTCTATCTATGAGTTAAACTGTAGAAGACACCCACCAACGAATCTTCACCGTTTTCCCTTATATTATAGTTTAATTAGGTCCAGCCCTAATATAAACCCTACTAGTTCTGATAATCCTTACACCAGCGCAAGAATTAAATCAAACTAGAGCATTACGTAATAGAAAAACATCATCTAATGCTTTGTAACTAATTTACCAGCAAATCGATTTAACAAAGATCTATACGATTACCTAATTAAAAGAGATGGGTTTGAGCTATTCATAATTAATTAGGGTGATAGTATTGCTTGAAAGACGATAACTTTTACGTATTAAAGCCCTTTAAACTATCATATGAATTCGTATTAAACTAACTGGCATGCATTCTAATTAATATAATACGTATATCATGAACGATAATACTAATCACTGTAGAATCATGAATATAAATCAACTAGACAATAAAGTATGAAACTTGTTTCAAAATAATTAACTTAGCATGGTTTCAAATAGATTATACTAGGCAACAAAAAATTACTCACTCATGTTAAAAATAAAATCACAATTAACCAAAGGATTCATGTTTAATAATTAACTAAACAACACAAAAAAAAATTAAAATAAAAATTAAAATAAATCAACTAACTTAATGTGCTGTGAGGTTCTGCATGGAGGTGATGGAAATTGAGGAGGGGCGTGAGATGGCTGTCGTGGGGTTAGCCCTTAGAGGCGTTAAGATGATGATGATATATAATGGAGAGGAAAGGAGGGGTGAGATAGCTAGGGTTTTTTTTTTTTTTTTCCTCTTCTTCCTTTCTTCTTTAGACTTCTTCTCCCTCAAGACTTCTAGCTTTCCTCCAACCCTTGAAACCCTAGCCTAATTAAATAATTATGAAAATAATATTTTTCATAAATTATTATTTTTGGACCGTCTTTATGGCCAAGCGTGTGAACCTGAACTTCGACGTCCGCTTTTCTCCTCTTTATTTTATTAATGCTAAACCTGAAAAATATATAAAATAAGGTAAATTAGACGAAATAATATTTATAATATAATCAAAATAATTATTAAAACAATGCATAATTTTTGGCTTAATAAATTCCCCCACACTTAGACTTTGGACGTCCTCGTGCAAAGAAATCTTAGACTCGACCTAAAAACTTACCCTCTTTCTTTCTTATAAAGTCATGCATAACTATGATATTCATACTAGGCCTTGGCTTACTTTAAAAACAGTTTCATTGAAAATTAATTAGTTCTTCCTCTAATAAGTGAATAATGACTAGACATCCAACTACCATCAAAGAGTTTCTTCATCAACCTCATAACATTTCCTTAATGAAATAACAAGATCAATAACTATTCATCTCTTTTAGATATGCATACACCGATCAAGAGGTCCAAAAAAAAAATTTATGATAGAAAAATTGAGGTACGGTATGACTATAGAGACAATTGAACTAGATAGAATAGCTCATTGAATTGATTCTAAACTTGCCTTGTATTTATTTTTCTTCTTCTTCTTTTTTTTTTCCCCCAAACTTCACTTTTGCACATATTCGAGGCCCATATAGGGACCTAGAAATTAAACACTCCTTGTCTCACACTCACCTGAATAGAGGTGCTGGAGCAAACATTTTATTTTCATCATTACTTTTATTTATTTTAATGATTCACTAGTATGGGAAACAAGCTTTCTAGTGGCAGTATTGCCTCAAAGGGTAGCACCCAGTAGCGCATGCCTCAAAGGGGTACTTGTCATTCCCGACTTTAATGAGTTATTCTACTAATTCAATAGTCTAAAAAATTGGTTAGGTCATTTTATTACCTCTGAAGCGGATATAATACATAATCAAATAAGATAAACAATCATGATAGTTACTCATTAAAGAGATATATGAGGATCAACTCAAACTTGTCTGAATGATAGCTAGCATGCTTAGAAGTCTTCACTCATAGAAGAATAAACTATAAATAGCTAAGAAAACAAAATTTTTAATCAAGCAAACCTAGCATAAACTCATATCATGCATTATTTATAAGAATTTTTTTTTCAAGAATAAATACTGCAGGAATTAGATGCAGGATGCACCCCCCTACATTTAATTTATGCATTGTCCCTAATGCATGCAAAAAGATAGAAATAATGAAAATAAAAGCAAAATTAAATGGGTGCTTCTCTAAAAACGTTGGGTTGCCTCCCAACCAGCGCCTTTGTTTATAGTTGTTGGCTTGACTTTATAAAACTCCTGGATCCTCTAGTTGGATTTCTTCTACTAGATCATCATTAATCTGGTAGGGCACTCTTCGAAACTTAGCATGATCAAAAGTCTTAGTAAGCACAGTTAAAAATTCTTCTTCATTGGACAAGTCATAAATATTTTGGGACAACTCATCAATAACATCAAGTGCATACACGTAATTCACATCAGTAGGAAATCTCATGGTATCAAAAATATTAAATTTAATCATTTCATCATCAAATTCCATGATTAATGCTCCTTCATGTATATCAATTTTAGTCCTAACTATTTTCAAAAATGACCTGCCAAGCAAGATGGGAATATCATGACATGCATCACCCATGTTCATCACATAAAAATCCGCAGGAAATACAAGTTCATTCACTTGAACTAAGATATCCTCTAATATTTCGTCTAGGTGAAAACTGCTCCTATCAGCTAACTGAAGCACTACACCAGTTTTCTTTAACTCTCCTAAGTTCAGTTTCTCATAAACAGACCTAGGCATAACATTAACGGAAGCATCCAAATCAAGCATAGCCTTATCAAAGCAAAGATTTCCTACCTTACAAGGAACAAAAAACACACGTGGGTCTTTACACTTAGGAGGAAGTTTCCTTTAAAAAATTGCAGATATATTTTCCCCCAAACTTACTTTTTCATTCCCTACTAACTTTCTTTTAGTAGTACATAATTCTTTCAAGAACTTAGCATAACGAGGCACCTGTTTAATAGCATCAAGGAGTGATATGTTGATCTCTACCTTCCTAAATGTCTCTAAGATCTCTTGGTTAGCCTCATTCACTTTAGAAGTAGGGCTTCGAAATCCACTAGGAAAGGGTGGAATTGGCTTATGAGGTTCTCTTTTCTTCTCCCCTATTTCCTTACTAGTTTGATGAGAATCTATGTTTAAACTTTCCACTCTCCCTAGGCTCTTGTAACTCTTTCCCACTTCTAAGTGTTATGGCACTAACATTCCCCTTAGGGTTAGGGTAAGGCTGAGATGGTAATCTATTTTGCATTTGAGCCTGTAAGTTGCTAACTATGATATCAATTACAGTCTATTTCTCTTGAACCTACTTAAGAGCTGTCTCCAAAATTTGAAACCTATCATCCATCTTCTTAAGGGTTTGTTCTAGTAGGAAGTTGGTTCTATCTCGATTAGAAGGTTGACGAGACGCTTGGTCAAAACCAGATGGATTGGTTTGAGGACCATACCTAAGGTTAGGGTGGTCTCTCCATCCTTCATTATAGGTGTTAGAATAGGGATCTCACCTCCTTTAACCTTGGTTAAAATAGACAGCATTAACATTATCCTCTTGAAGTGTAGGACATGCATCAGTAGGATGCCCCTCCAGATAACAAATGTCACATATGACTGCTATTTGAACTCCCACAGTAATAATCTTATTTAACATAGCAGTAATGTGAGATAATTGACTCTCTATAAATGAGATAGAACCAATCTCATTAACCCTTTTAATTTGTGACTCCCTAGCACCAAACTGTTGAGTATTTTGGGCCATTAGATTAAATAAATTTCTAGCATCTGCTAGAGTTTTATTAACTAGAGCCCCCCACTAGCAGCATCAATTATATTTCGATCCATAGGAAGCAAACCCTCATAAAATAATTGAATCAACAACTGTTCAATTATTTGATGTTGGAGACAACTAGCACACAGTTTATTAAATCTTTCCCAATACTCACAAAAAGTTTTCTCATTCATTTGTTTGATTCCACATATATCCTTCCTAATAGATCCAATTCGGGATGCTGGATAAAATTTCTCTAAAAATGATTTATGCAATGCAGTCCATGCAGAGAAAGAACTAGCGGGTATGTAATACAACCAATCTTTAGCATTACCAAGCAAAGAAAAAGGAAAAGCTCTTAACCTAATTTGCTCTTCAAGAATCCCCTCAGGCACTACAGTAGAGCATGTAATAAGGAATTCACTGATATGATGGTATGGGTCCTCTCCAACTAATCCATAAAACTTGGGTGACAGATTGATGAATCCAGAGTTCAGTTTCAGAGGTTTATCTAATGCAACATAAGCAATGGACATGGGTTGAGTTTCTAAGTTAGGGGCAACAAGTTCTCGAAGAGTAGACATTCTTACCTCTTTAGTCTTAAGACCTACTGAGTTAGGATAACCTTCTTTATTTTAATCTACCAATGTTTGCTCCTTATCCTCTCCAATTTCCTTACCACTCCTTAATCTCATACATTACGGGCAATCTGCAAAAATTAAAATAAAAAAATAAAAGTAGTAAAATTAAATAGAAGTAACTAGCAATTTTATTTTCTTTCTCCGGCAACGGTGCCAAAATTTATAAAGCTTGTGGTGGAGCTACAAATTTAACCACTACTTCAACTTATAAATAATATTTATAGTATAGGAAAGTAAGGATCGATTCCACGAGAAAAGATTATGTCAAAAGGCTAGTTTAATTTTAAATGATTTTACTACTCTAATTTATTGTTTCTACTCTTTGTAATTCTAAAATAAATTAAATTTAATAAATAAAAACCTAGAAAAATACTTAATATTACTCCTAAATATTCTAAATTTAATTTTGAAAATAAAACAGTAAATAGCTATCCTAAATAATCTAGAAAACTAAAAATAGAATAATAACACAATAATCAACTAAAAAGTGGAACAGAAAATAACAAACAGAAAATTAATATTAAAAAAATATCACAAACAGTAACCTAAACTAATATTCTTCAAGTTTACAAGCTTATAACTCCAGAATTATATCCAATTAATTTTGAAAAAATTAAAACAGAAAATTACTGCAGATTAATAAAACAGAAAATTAAATCTGAAATTAGAAAATAAATAAAACGCACTAGTATAATTATGAAATTAATTAACCAAATTACCCGAATTTAAGGATATAATTTTCTGGACTCAATAACACCTAAAACGCATGAAATAAGTACTAAAATTGCAATTTTCAGATTTATTGAAATAAGAACCTGCACATATCGAATTCACGAAATAATTCTGAAAAGTTATCAAATAGTTTCCAAAAATTCCAAAATTAAATAGAGACAGATTAGGACACTATATAAACCCTATGATTAATTAAAAATTGAAGAAAAAAGGAAGAAATTATTTTTAGCCTAATTTTTAACAAACCCATAATTAAACGATAAAACAGAATATAAATCAAATCTAAAATTATAACCACTCTAAAAATCAAAATCTAACTAATCTAAAATTACCAAGACACTCCTAAAAGACTATTCTTTGGGAGGGGGGTGAACGGTATTTATATCAAAGCTAATAATTGAAGAATAGAAATTGTCAAACTACACAGATTAACTAAAAGCAACAAATAATTATCAAAAGATATCAAATTTATGAAAAATGTTTAGCATAATTTATATCCACCATGCAAATTAATATTTATCATTAACACAGAAGTCGATTTTATCCATGAGTTAAACTGTAGAAGACACCCACCAGCGGATCTTCCTCATTTTTCCTTAGATTATAGTTTAATTAGGTCCAACCCTAATATAAACCCTACTAGTTCTGATAACCCTTATACCAGCGCAAGAATTAAATCAAACTAGAGCATTACGTAATAGAAAAACATTATCTAACACTTTGTAACCAATTTACCAGTAAATTGATTTAACAAAGATCTATACGATTACCTAATTAAAAGAGATGGGTTTGAGCCATCTATGATTAATTAAGGTGATATTATTGCTTAAATGACGATAACTTTTACGTATTAAAGTCCTTTAAACTATTATATGAATTCGTATTAAACTAACTAGCATGCATTCTAATTAATATAATTCGTATATCATGAACGATAATACTAATCGCTATAGAATCATGAATATAAATTAACTAGATAATAAAGTATGAAACTTATTTCAAAATAATCAACTTAGTATGGTTTCAAATAGATTATACTAGGCAACAAAAAATTACTCACTTATATTAAAAATAAAATTACAATTAACCAAAGGATTCATGTTTAATAATTAACTAAACAACACAAAATAAAAAAATAAAAATAAAAATAAAAATAAATCAACTAAGTTAATGTGCCGTGAGGTTCTGCCTGGAGGTGATGAAAATTGAGGAGGGGCGTGAGATGGCTGTTGTGGGGTTAGTCCTTAGAGGCATTAAGATGATGATGATGATATATAATGGAGAGGAAAGGAGGGGTAGGATAGCTAGGGTTTTTTTTTTTCTCTTCTTCCTTTCTTCTTTAGGCTTCTTCTCCCCCAAGACTTCTAACTTTCCTTCAACTCTTGAAACCCTAGCCTAATTAAATAATTATGGAAATAATATTTTTCACAAATTATTATTTTTGGACCGTCTTTACAGCCAAGCGTGTGAACCTGAACTTTGACGTCCTCTCTTCTGCTCTTTATTTTATTAATGCTAAACCTGAAAAAATATATAAAATAAGGTACATTAGACGAAATAATATTTATATTATAATCAAAATATTTATTAAAACAATACATGATTTTTGGCTTAATAAATTCCCCTATACTTAGACTTTGGACGTCCTCGTGCAAAGAAGTCTTAGACTCGACCTAAAAATTACCCTCTTTCTTTCTTATAAAGTCATGCATAACTATGATATTCATACTAGGTCTTGGCTTGCTTTAAAAACAGTTTCATTGAAAATTAATTAGTTCTTCCTCCAATAAATGAATAACGACTAGACATCTAACTACCATCAAAGAGTTTCTTCATCAACCTCACAACATTTCCTTAATGAAAAACAAGATCAATAACTATCCATCTCTTTTAGATATGCATACACCGATCAAGAAGTCCAAAAAAAAAAAAATGTATGATAGAAAAATTGAGGTACGGTATGGCTATAGAGACAATTGAACTAGATAGAATAACTCATTGAATTGATTCTAAACTTGCCTTGTATTTATTTTTCTTCTTCTTCTTTTCATTTTTTTTAAAACTTCACTTTCGCACATATTCGATGCCCATATAGGGACTTAGAAATTAAACACTCCCTATCTCACACTCACCCGAATAAAGGTGATGGAGCAAACATTTTATTTTCATCATTACTTTTATTTATTTAATGATTCGCTAGTATGGGAAGCAAGCTTTCCAGTGGCAGTATTGCCCCAAAAGGTAGCACCCAATAGCGCATGCCTCAAAGAGGTACTTGTCATTCCCGACTTTAATGAGTTATTCTACTAATTCAATAGTCTAAAAAATTGGCTAGGTCATTTTATTACCTCTGAAGTGGATATAATACATGATCAAATAAAATGAACAATCATGATAGTTACTCATTAAAGAGATATATGAGGATCAACTCAAACTTCTCTGAATGACAGCTAGCATGCTCAAAAGTCATCACTCATAGAAGAATAAACTATAAATAGCTAAGAAAATGAAAACTTTTAATTAAGCAAGCCTAGCATAAACTCATATCATGCATTATTTATAAGATTTTTTTTTAAGAATAAATACTATAGGAATTAGATGCAGGATACGGCCCCCACATTTAATTCATGCATTGTACCTAATACATGCAAAAAGATAGAAATAATGAAAATAAAAGCAAAATTAAATGGGTGCTTCCCTAAAAACGTTGGGTTGCCTCCTAACCAGCGCCTTTGTTTATAGTCGTTGGCTCGACTTCATGAAACTCCTGGATCCTCTGGTTGGATCTCTTCCACTAGATCATCATTAATCTGGTAAGGCACTCTTCGAAACTTAGCATGATCAAAAGTCTTTGTAAGCACAGTAAAAAAATTCATCTTCATTGGACAAGTCATAAATATTTTAGGACAACTCATCAATAACATCAAGTGCATACATGTAATTCACATCAGTAGGAAATCTCATGGCATCAAAAATATTAAATTTAATCACTTCACCATCAAATTCCATGGTTAATGCTCCTTCATACACATCAATTTTAGTCCTAACTGTTTTCAAAAATGGCCTGCCAAGCAAGATGGGAATATCATGACATGCATCACCCATGTTCATCACATAAAAATCAGCAGGAAATGCAAGTTCATTCACTTGAACTAAGACATCCTCTAATATTTCATCTGGGTAAAAACTGCTCCTATCAACTAACTGAAGTACTACACCAGTTTTCTTTAACTCTCCTAAGTTCAGTTTGTCATAAACAGACCTAGGCATAACATTAATGGAAGCACCTAAATCAAGTATAGCTGTATCAAAGTAAAGATTTCCTATCTTACAAGGAATAAAAAAATACCTGGGTCTTTGCACTTAGGGGGAAGTTTCCTTTGAAAAATTGCAGACACATTTTCCCCCACACTTACCTTTTTATTCCCTGCTAACTTTTTTTTAGTAGCACATAATTCTTTCAAGAACTTAGCATAACGAGGCACCTGTTTATAGTATCAAGGAGTGGTATGTTGATCACTACCTTCCTAAATGTCTCTAAGTTCTCTTGGTCAGCCTCATTTCACCTTAGAAGTAGGGCTTCAAAATCTACTAGGAAAGGGTGGAATTGGCTTATAAGGTTCTCTTTTCTTCTCTCCTATTTCCTTAGTAGTTTGATGAGAATCTATATTTAACCTCTCTGCTCTTCCTACGCTCTTGTAATTCTTTCTCACTCTTAAGTGTTATGGCACTAACATTCTCCTTTGGGTTAGGGTAAGGCTGAGATGGTAATCTATTTTGCATTTGAGCCTGCAAGTTGCTAACTATGATATCAGTTGCAGTCTATTTCTCTTGAACCTACTTAAAAGTTGTCTCCAAAATTTGGAACCTACCATCCATCTTCTTAAGGACTTGTTCTAGTAGGAAGTTGGTCCTATCTTGATTAGAAGGTTGACGAGACGTTTGGTCAAAACCAGGTGGATTGGTTTGAGGACGATACCTAAGGTTAGAGTGGTCTCTCCATCCTTCATTATAGGTGTTAGAATAGGGATCATACTTCCTTTGACCTTGGTTAGAATAGACAGTATTAACATTACCCTCTTGAAGTGTAGGACATGCATCAGTAGGATACCCCTCTAGACAACAAATGCCACATACGATTGCTTTTTGAACTCCTCCAGTAATAATCTTATTTAATATAACAGTAATGTGAGATAACTGACTCTCTATAAATGAGATAGAACCAATCTCATTAACCCTTTTAATTTGTGACTCCCTAGCACCAAACTGCTGAGTATTTTGGGCCATTAGATTAAATAAATTTCTAGCATCTGCTGGAGTTTTATTAACTAGAGCCCCCCACTAGCAGCATCAACCATATTACGATCCATAGGAAGCAAACCCTCATAAAAATATTGAATCAACAGCTGTTCAGTTATTTGATGTTGGGGACAACTAGCGCACATTTTATTAAATCTTTCCCAGTACTCACAAAAAGTTTCCTCATTCATTTATTTGATTCCACATATATCCTTCTTAATAGATCCAATTCGGGATGCTGGAAAAAATTTCTCTAAAAATGATTTATGCAATGCAGTCCACGTAGAGAAAGATCCAGCGAGCATGTAATACAACCATTCTTTAGCATTACCAAGCAAAGAAAAAGAAAAAGCTCTCAACCTAATTTGGTCTTCAGGAATCCCCTCAGGCACTATAGCAGAGTATGTAATAAGGAATTCACTGATATGACGGTATGAGTCCTCTCCAACTAATCCATGAAACTTGGGTAATAGATTGATGAATCCAGAGTTCAGTTTCAGAGGTTTATCTAATGCAGCATAACCAATGGACATGGGTTGAGTTTCTAAGTTAGAGGCAACAAGTTCTCGAAGAGTAGACATTCTTACCTCTCTAGTCTTAAGACCTACTGAGTGAGGATAACCTTCTTTATTTTTATCTACCAATGTTTGCTCCTTGTCCTCTCCAATTTCCTTACCACTCCTTAATCTCATACATTACGGGCAATCTGCAAAAATTAAAATAAAAACAATAAAAGTAGTAAAATTAAATAGGAGTAACTAGCAATTTTATTTTCTTTCCCCGACAACGGCGCCAAAATTTATAAAGCTTATCATGGAGTTATAAATTTAACCACTACTTCGACTTATAAATAATATTTATAGCATAGAAAAGTAGGAATCGATCCCACGAGAAAAGATTATGTCAAAAGGCTAGTTTAATTCTAAATAATTTTACTACTCTAATTTATTGTTTCTACTCTTTGTAATTCTAAAATAAATCAAATTTAATAAGTAAAAATCTAGAAAAATACTTAATATTACTCCTAAATATTCTAAATTTAATTCTGAGAGTAAAATAGTAAATAGCTATCCTAAATAATCTAGAAAACTAAAACAGAATAATAACACAATAATTAACTAAAAAGTGAAACAGAAAATAATAAATAGAAAATTAATATCAAACAAAATACAAACAGTAACCTAAACTAATATTCTTCAAGTTTATAAGCTTATAACTCCAGAATTATATCCAATTAATTTCGAAAAAATTAAAAGAGAAAATTACTATAGATTAATAAAACAGAAAATTAAATTTAAAATAAGAAAATAAATAAAATGCACTAATATAATTACGAAATTAATTAACAAAATTACCCTAATTTAAGGATATAATTTTCTAGACTCAATAACACCTAAAATGCATGAAATAAATATTAAAAACGCAATTTCAGATTTATTGAAATAAAAACCTGCACATATCCAATTCACGAAATAATTCTGAAATATTATCAAATAATTTTCAAAAATTCCAAAATTAAATAGAGACAGATTAGGACACTATATAAACCCTATGATTGATTAAAAATTTAAAAAAAATGAAATAAACTATTTTTAGCCTAATTTTTAACAAACCCGTAATTAAACCATAAAACAGAATATAAATCAAATCGAAAATTATAACCACTCTCAAAATTAAAATCTAACTAATCTAAAATTACCAAGATACTTCTAAAATACTATTCTTTGGGGGGGTAAACGGTATTTATATCAAAGCTAATAATTAACAAATAGAAATTGTCAAACAAAATAAATTAACTAAAAGCAACAAATAATTATCAAAAGATATCAAATTTATGAAAAATGCTTAGCATAGTCTATATCCACCATGCACATTAATATTTATCATTAACATACAAGTCGATTCTATCCATGAGTTAAACTGTAGAAGACACCCACCAGCGGATCTTCCCCATTTTTCCTTATATTATAGTTTAATTAGGTCCAACCCTAATATAAACCCTACTTGTTCTGATAGTCCTTACACCAGCGCAAGAATTAAATCAAACTAGAGCATTATGTAATAGAAAAACATCATCTAACGCTTTGTAACCAATTTACCGGTAAATCAATTTAACAAAGATCTATACGATTACCTAATTAAAAGAGATGGGTTTGAGCCATCCATGATTAATTAGGATGATACTATTGCTTAAAAGGCGATAACTTTTACGTATTAAAGCTCTTTAAACTATCATATGAATTCATATTAAACTAACTAGCATGCATTCTAATTAATATAATACGTATATCATGAACGATAATACTAATCGCTATAGAATCATGAATATAAATCAATTAGACAATAAAGTATGAAACTTGTTTCAAAATAATCAACTTAGCATGGTTTCAAATAGATTATACTAGGCAATAAAAAATTACTCACTCATATTAAAAATAAAATCACAATTAACCAAAGAATTCATGTTTAATAATTAACTAAACAACACAAAAAAAAATTAAAATAAAAATAAAAATAAATCAACTAACTTAATGTGCCGTTAGGTTGTGCATGGAGGTGATGGAAATTGAGGAGGGGCGTGAGATGGCTGTCGTGGGGTTAGTCCTTAGAGGCGTTAAGATGATAATGATGTATAATGGAGAGGAAAGGAGGGGTGGGATAGCTAGGGTTTTTTTTTTTCCTTCTTCCTTTCTTCTTTAGACTTCTTCTCCCTCAAGGCTTCTAGCTTTCCTCCAACCCTTAAAACCCTAGGCCAATTAAATAATTATGGAAATAATATTTTTCACAAATTATTATTTTTGGACCGTCTTTATAGCCGAGCGTGTGAACCTGAACTTCGACGTCCTCTTTTCTCCTCTTTATTTTATTAATGCCAAACCTGAAAAATATATAAAATAAGGTAAATTAGATGAAATAATATTTATAATATAATCAAAATAATTATTAAAACAATGTATGATTTTTGGCTTAACATTGCTCTTCAGATGAGGAAGAACCCAATGATAATGATGAGGAAGCATTTTCCTTGATTGTATGAGGTCTTAACAGAATGGGGCTAAAGAAAAAGTTCAATTAAAAAGGATTCAATCAAAGAGGATCTACATTTAAAAGAAATGAAAAATCCTCAAAAGGTAAATTTTCTAATAAGAATGATACTAATGTTATCTCTTATTATGGTTATGGCATGCCAGGTAGGGATGGCAATGGGGCAGGGACATTGAGGCCTCGCCTCGCATTGGGGAGAAATCTCCGTCCCCAATGGGGATGGGGACGGGGATGGGGAAAGAAATAAATCCCCGAGCGGGGATGGGGACGGGGACGGGGCAAAAATTTACCCCGTCCCTGCTTCCCCATCCTCGATTGGGGGAAAATCCCTATCCCTGTCCTTGCACATTAATTTCGAATTATATATGAGCCCTTTATTTGTGAATATAATTTTAAGGTTATGTCAGTAAATTAAGTTGAAAAAACCCTAAATTGTATGGACTTGTTTTGTGTAATTTGTGTATTGTTAGACTTATGTTGTATAAACTTGTTAAACTTTAATTTAGGTTAGATTGTAAAATTTAATGAAGTTTGTTAGACTTATGTAGCATGGAACCTACAAGGGCTTATTATACAATTAATTGGACTAGGATTTAGCGATGGCAAATTGGACTTTTATTCAAAACTTGTAATATTACTATCACAAACAAGGTGAAAAAATGGTGGAAAAAAAATCCCCGTTGGAGCCCCGTCGAGGATTAGATCCCCACTGGGGATGGGGGCAGGGGGAATTTTTTCCCCGCAACGGGGAACGGGGTAGGGACGGGGGGTGGGGATCTTCGCAAGGATGGGGACGAGGAATATGCCTCCCGTCCCTAACCCGCCCCGTTGCTATCCCTAATGCCAGGTCATCTGTTGAAGGATTGTTATTTAATTCAATGGATTGGAGAAAATGGAAATTCAAAATAAACAAAGGTAACAAGAAAGCAATGGTAGCTGCATGGAGTGACAACGAAACTAGCGAGACAGAAAGTGACTAGGAGCAAATAGCTAATATTTGCCTCATGGCCGAAGAAATGCAAGAAGATGAAATAACTGAGTATGAAGGATCAGATGAGGTAGACATCTCAGCTCTTTAGAAATATTCCAAAGATGAGTTAATTGATGCATTAATTAGTTTTGCTAATTCAAAACAAAAGTACTTATCCAAATATAAAGACCTTAAGAAAAATGTGTGAGTAACTCAGAAAAATTTGGTTTTGGAAAAACTAAATGATGAACTACATGATAAAGTTGAGACTTTAGGGGAAAAAAAAAATTGCATTACAAACTAAGTGTGATGATAATCAAAAAATAATTTTAAAAAAATTCACTTAAGGGCAAGAAAATTTGAAAAAGTTACTTTTGTAAGACCCCCACTATACCTGTGTCGCTGTTCATCTCCATAATCTCTATTACAACTGACAAACCCAATGAATAGGGCTTTACTGCCGTCCAGAAGGACCAGGTTTTATACACCATGACTGGATATAACATGGGTCACTTATATACATCTTCGAACTTCATCAAATCATGTACAAGTAATGACTACTGACCTACATCACCATCTACTGACGTGCTTATCCAATGGTCTCTATATAATATGAACAGCCACCATTATGAACCCATCCAGATGTCCTTGGACCCTCGATTTCTTTACCTGGCTTGGTAGAATAAAGCAACTCCTGTGCATGCCTAAAACAAAACAAGAAAATATTTCGAATGGTGAACCGAAGCTTAATACATATATTACTATATTGTAAAATAACCTTGCAAAATTTGTTAGGCCCGCTTTGTAATTCATTTTAAGTTAAAATAGCGACTGAGATAAACATAAAAATGGATTGCTGATTATTATCTGAAAGTGAGCCCCTTGTAACTATCACGATCTGTGGATAGGTCTACAGCTGCCAAGCCGATCAGGGACATGGCCTGAAGTCGCGTGGGTAACTGAAGGGCAATGCCCTATAACTGATAACTAATGGGGTCACTAATTACGCGACAAATCACTAATTAAACTGATTCATTGATGTACTTATCAAAATATTATATTTTGATAAATACGTACTGATTTCTGAAGATACAGGCAATGAACGTACCTGAAGTCTTTCAAATGCAATGTCACTTGATAATACTTATGCACAATGGGAAACGATAGAGTGTAAGACCTGCCTTCTTTGTTTTATGTTAACCAGGCTGTCTTACCTTCTACGTTATAAAATTCGTATTTTTATTAACTTTACGAGTTAAATTATTATCGATGTGCTTATGTGAACGATAATTTTATTAAAAAGAATTACTATTGTTATTATTGATTTTATTGACGTTACTTATTTATAAAATTATTAAATCGATGCTAACCTGAGTTTTTAAAATCATTTTTCATTTTATTTAGTCGATTCCCGAAGTTTAAGTAGGATGCCACTTGTAGGGCGTTTTGATCCGAGCTTAGACCGATCGATAACGAAAATGGGAACAGGATCTAATTAGCGTGGCTTTTGGAACCATATATAATATATATATATATATATATATATAATATATATATATATATATATATATATATATCTATATATATATATATTATATATATTATATATATATTATATATATATATAAGGGGGCCGAAGCCCCTTACTTTCTCAGCTAAAAAATGAACGAAAGGGGGGGTTCCTTCTCCTGGACCTCCCGTTGACCCCTCCTCGGCAACCACCAAACAAGATAGAGAGAGAGAGAGAGAGAGAGAGAGAGAGGGAGGGAGGTGACACTGGTCAGGCAGTGACGGAGGCGATGTCGGCAACCGTCCGTGGCCTCCTTCACGACACTGCGACAGAGAAAGAGACAGAGATTAAGCGAAAGAGTGAGGGAGCGAAAGGGGGTCGAGGCTGGCGCGAACCATTGCTGGCGACTGTTGGGACTGAGGCCAGTGACCAGGATGTGGTTGGGCGTGACACCGGTGACGAGGCATAACTGAAGGAGGGCAAGGATTAGATCGGGCAAGGCTGATTCGAACTAGGTTGCAAAATGGGTTGAATTGGGGGTTCGATTTCACGTGGTTTGGGGCGCAACTACAACAAGGGGGTTGAATTCCTAGTTTGAAGCTTTCAAATCGAGTCCCAAAAGCCATAATCGGATCGTCTAGCATGCAATCGAGGTGGGTGTTCTCGCCTCCGAAGTATTAGTAGTTTCGAAATTGTTTTGACCCTTAAGTTACGATGCATGCCAGTTTAGGTTTAGTCAGATTAATTGAAATTATACATGTCCTATTTCAGCTGAATTTAGTTTAAATCGATGCATGTTAATTTTAGTTAGTTTATGCCTGAAACTGACTTCGAAATAACCTAACGATGCCTTGAATCGATATATGTTAATTTAGTTAATTAACGCTTGAAAATGCCTTCGAATCGTTATATGTTAGTTTAGTTGATTAATACTCCAAAATGGCTTTGAATCGATATATGATAGTTTAGTTAGTTCATGCTTGAAAAGTAGCTTCGAAATAATATAAGAATGCTTCGAATCGACGTTGGGTTTATTAAATTAATTCATGCCTAAAAAATAGTTTCGAATTAACATGTTAGCATTCAAATTGACGTTGGTTTAATTAAGTTAATTCATGTCTAAAAAGTAGTTTCGACTTAACATGTTAGCTTTCGAATCGACATTAGTTTAATTAAGTTAATTCATGTCTGAAATCGAATTAACATGTTAGCATTCGAATCGACGTCGGTTTAATTAAGTTAATCTATGCCTAAAAAGTAGTTTCAAGTTAACATGTTAGCATTCGAATCGATGTTTGTTTAATTAAGTTAGTTCATGCTCGTTTAATAGCTTCGAATTGAAATGTGAATGTTTGGAGTCGACACATATATGCTTAGTTAATTCATGCTCGATTAATAGTTTCGAAATGAGATGAGAATACTTAGAATCGATACTTGTATAATTAGTTAATTCATGCCTGAATAGTAGCTTCGAAGTGATATGTGAGCACTTAGAATCAATGCTTGAATAGTTATTTAATTCATGCCTGATTAGTAGCTTCGAATTAACATGTTAACGACTCGAATCGATGCTTATCCATCTGGTTAGAATTATGTTTGAAAAAGATATGAAAATGGCATGTTACCTTCTGCTGTGAAATGTGAATGCAATAAGATTCATGCCTTGTAAGTTGATTTCAGTTCTTTAAGTACATATTTCAAGTTAATGCAACATATATATATTCGTATGCTTATATATGTTGTATTGAGCTGCTGGATGGTTGCTGCTCGCTCGGTAAGTTTATACGTAGCTATTTCATATGACTTTTATGATAATATGCTACGGTTATGGATTGAAAACCGAGATGGTAGTCGGATGGTTTGAGGTAGAACTATTAGTGGTTCGAAGTTTTCTGTGGTCGGTTGCTATGTGAGGAGGGAGTCTGGGTTGTGATTAACGACAATCGTGCGGATTGTAAGGCCATGTGTGGCTCATGTTGCTAAGTTGAATTATGAAGTGTTTGAATGTGTACATGTGCAACCCTACCCTTTCTATGTCATTAAGTTTGATTATTTGTATATGGGTGAGTTTTGGAAAAGAAGGATTTCATGTTTCGAAATGATAGTAACCATAATTATTAGTGCATGATGGCCTATTTTAGCTAAATCAATATAGTTTTAGGAGCGAACTCGCTTGAACGGGGAATCCCTAATGAGTTTTACAAAGGCGTGAGTTGTATGATAAAGGATTTTGCATTGAGAAGCAGTAAACTTATTAGCCGTTACGACCCATACGCTTTAAATTGGCTAAGATAACGTATTTCAGATAATATGATATGAATGATGTTAGTCTAGGGGATAAGTCCTGATACTAGGAAACCCTAGAAGACCCTGACGAGGGTAATGGTCCGATATGTTATATGTAGCCGCCCCGGGAGTAAGAGCTTAAGCTTGAGCGTTAGGTCTCACTATAGGGTTGAAAATAGATCTCACTCAATCAGCGCCCTATAATGATCTTATGTCAGATGTATTTTCCTAATAAGTGAAGAAAAGCAGTCGACATTATGTCATTTCAAGTATTTCAGAAAGAAATTTTTATGGGCCATTAAGAGGCTAGATGAATGAAACGTGAAAAGCTTATAAGGGTCAGTATGCGACCGTTATGAAAGAGATCTCTTTTAAAGAATATGAGCCTCAAGAGGCTAAGAAAAGAGTTTTGATGAGCCTCAAGAGGTTAAATGAAGTGTTTTCAATAAAAAGAAAGAAAGTTTCCTGTGCATGACTTGTGCATATCATATGAATGAGATCTAAGTAAAGTATGCAAATGAAAATAAAGCGTTATGTGCATATTTCAAGTATAACTTATGAATGAGATGCTAAGTAAGATACGATTATGAAAAAGAAAGCCTTATGAGCATATTTCATGCATACCCTATGAATGAGATTTGAATGAAACTTGAAATGTGTGTGTGCCTTATGCATATCATATGAATGAAATACCAAGAAAAGTATGATTATGAAAAGAGATAACCTTATGTGCACATCGTATGAATGAGGTTTCATCCATAGTTTAAATAGAATGCTAAGTAGTTATGTTTATGAAAAAGAAAGATCACTATGCTTAAGCTATGAAAGAAAGTTTCTGTGCTTAGCCCTCGATGCTTACTTATGTGTTTAAGTGCTTGTTAGTTAAGGAATTCAGAGGCCTAAAAATGAGTCTGAATGGCCAAAATGAAGTTTATGAATTGTGATCCTTCCTTGAGGATTTATAAATGCCTAATATGATCATAAAGTATGAATACGTGATATGTGACTATTATGAGTGTTATTGTCTGCAACGGTTTTGGTTTTAAGGGGTCGGGGAACACTCACTGAGCGTGTGGTTGCTCATCCCATTACTCTTTCCCCTTTTTCCCTAGGTTTTCTTTAAGACAGGAAGAAGTTGAGTCAGCTATGCCGAAATGGAAGTTACCCTTGCTTAAAGGGAGTCAGGTGTGCCCATAGTGAAGTAGTCTCGCGGCTTGATGATGTTATAGAATGTATTCTCAGCTGTAAACGCATGTAAACCAAGTATTCTAGTTCATGTAATGCATGTGGTATAAAGGTCGCTCTGTATGGCTGTATGAGCCAACCATCTATTTAGTTAGATGTCTTTTTGATCAAAGTTAGTTATGTTTTGGGATGTAAACCCCAATAGTCCGGTTGTGTGAACTGTTGAGTTGTATCTTTTATTTCTTCCTTATTAATGAACTACACTGTTTAAGTACTCTGAGCGAGTTGCTCGTTGAGTTATAAACTCTGGCGCATAGCTGTTGAGCTTATTTTAAAACGTTGTACGCTTCCGTTGATTACAGGGGTTTGTTATAAGGCTTTTAGCCTAGAAACAATCAGTTTTTAGAGGAAAGTCTATCCGTTTCATCCAAAAAATTAGGTAGGAAGTAAGAAAACGTAATGCTCCTGGCTGTAGGGCTTTACATTGATGGTATGAAAGCAAGGTCCTGCGACCATAGGCCACGACCTGAGTCTTGCATCTCATATAGTTGCCTAGGAACGCATTCATGATGACGTGATACATGCCTGCCTTGTCTGTAAATGTGAGTTTTATGTGAATGTTAGCACGTTTACTTAGTTAGGTGCGGCCTGAGTGAGCTGATTGGTTAGATGAAAGAACCATTTGCTAAGGTGTAGGCCGAGTGGCTCGTATTTTCATGGATAAGTTAAGTGTTAGCTCAATCAAAAGTTGTTTCGCTTATATACCTTGGTGATTTTAATCGAAAGTTTAAAGAACATATGATTTGAATTTGAATAATTAGAAAAGCCTTAACTCTAAGCTCATGTTTGCCCTGAAGTACGATTTGCCCCCCGAGCCCCATAATGGAGTGAGCAGACGTATGCGAATGTCGGCAGAGAGAAAGCTAGAAGCAGTAAAACTATTTCCTTTTGAAAACCTAAAGACCTTGAAAGTTAAAGTCTTCCGATTAGTGAGCTAGGGTTGTGCTTTCGCATTAGAAACCTTTCTAATTGTTTGGTCGGGCCTTATTGTTGCACCGAAGGACTTACGTCCCCTTGTCAATGATGAATAAGTTTAGGTTTATGAGTACATGCCTTGAAGTTATACGTGCCAGAATGTTTCTTGTAATTGTGTATGTGCTAAGATGTGTACATTGATAGAATTCTTTGTAATAGGCTAGGAAAGAAATGATTGGAAATTAGTTGCTATGATTGATGATCCTACTAAATTGGTACATTGTTGTTGTGAATTTTGAATTACCTGAGTGAAATTAAGGGATATTTTCGTGTGTATGCTTGGAAAACTAACCTCTAGTGGTAGGACCTTGTTAAACGTTGCGCAAGTGTACCTACTGTTCCCCTTTCTTGCCATTGTTACCTAAACCGTGCATTACTTGCACTCTATTATACGGATTGTTATTCGTGAATGGGGTGACGATGTTTTGGCTCGAACAAACCCTAATACACCTAGAAAGCGAAAGGGAGGAAGAACCTAGCAGACTTTGGAATTGTACATAGTAAACGATCCCTACTAAGGTAAGCGACCTACAATAAGACTCCTATGATCACCTGTGGGATGGGCGTATCTCATAAAACCTCAACACATACCTATAAGACCATTAATGTTAACCATACTCAAACAACCTTAGCAGCTGCACACCAATCCTTCCTAAATTAGACGGTGTTTAGGGTATGCCATTGACCACAAGTTGCAAAGGGGGATTGTACGCATATACACAATTCTAGGTGTTCTTTCTATGTGATGACACCATGAGTCTAAATGTCTTAAGGATTTATTATGATGCCAAGTGATACAGTGTGATGTCTCTATTGCCTTGCTATGAAATGAAAACCCCCTAGTTAAGTAACTCAGTTTTGAAATGCTTTGATTTTGTATGCTGGTAAATGAGCTTGACTTGAGTTTGGATTGGTATGTGGCTTAATTTTTCAGATTATCTAAGTTTTGTGATTCATGACATGGCATAACCTCAGGGTTATTACTTGCATTCTGTAAATTCTATGATTCCGCATAATAGCTGAATAACTGCATACACACATATTGAAGCATGGTAAGGCGACCCTAGAGACCTACATTCACGTATCCTTGCCCTTATATGTTTGATCAGAGTAGCACAGCGGAAGCATGTAGGCCCGTAAGCCACAGACCCAGGATTCGTCTAGGAGCATAACCATTCATTTGTATGAATCTATAACTTAAGAGACAATCAGTTCCAAGTAGGGACCATAGTAAAGTCTCCCCCATCAAAAACCATCGATTTATATTGTTAGAATGTATAAGGTTTTGATGATAACAAATCCAAGTGTTGTAGTAGTTGTTGTTGTTCCAAATAGGCTTTACCAACAGGGTCTTACTGCTGTTCTTCAATATATTAAAATTGCTTGACTAATGGTTTATCAAGAACAGGTACTCAAGTCAGCGATGTAAGAACAACCATGAGGAACAGGCTCTGTAAGGTGTTTTGAAGCATATCCTGAGAAGTGTTTGAAACATAAGATATGTGCAGCTGTGACAAACAGGTTCTGTGCGGTATTTGAAGTATATTCTGTGAAATGTTTGTAGCAAAGTCGTTTTACAAGATGACTAGTGGTTACAACAAGATGTCTTGATCTGATTTGGTTTTATATTTTTAGACTCTTGTTAATATGCCAATTAGAAAGTTTTAATTTACCACTCACTGGAAACGGTTTTGCTTTTCGGAAAATATTTCGGATCACCCTTCAGAACAACCCTGGAAACAGGGCGATCAGGGTGTTTCCAGAATAAGCTGCGAAAAACTGCTTTGCACGATTTTTATCTTTTGGATTTTGAGCAGCTTCTTCAAAGATTTGCAAGAAAGATTTTTCTATGGAGTATCTTATTCTTTACCCTAAAAAACGGTTATCAAAAATCTTAAGGGATTTGCAAAATCTTTTTGAATAAAAAGAATATCCAATTTTTGGCAAGTGGATAAGGTAGTTGAGAAAAACATGGGCTAGCTGCTGAAGAACACCGCCTTATGCACGCGGTTCAGGAAGTGTTTTCAGCTCATGTCACCTTACCCCTTGTAGCTAAAGGATTCTATTTTCTCTAGGATTTTAGTTTCCAAAAATTTCAGAAATAGTTTTTCCATCCCTTGTGGGTAAAGGATTCTATATTCTTCAGATTTTTTAGTTTCCAAAAATTTGATGAATTGTTTTCCAAGCACTATAAAAGGCGGCTTCTTACAATCTTGGAGACATCGGTTTTCAAAGAGAAAAAAATCTGAGTTCATGAGCTAAAACGTTTGAAAAGAAAACCGAGCCTTGTGAGTGAATTAATTGAGCTTTCAAAGTTGGCATACTAGGACTTCATTGTACCCTATATTAGCTTAGTTGAGAAGCATTGTAATAGGGTGTTTTTTCTTTACATTCTTCTTTCACAAGAGTGAGTAGAGTGTGTGTCCAAATCAAGGGGATTTTGGACGTGGGGTAACTTGTCTTAGGGAAGACAGGTTACGTGTGTTACAAGTTGTAACAAGGTGTGTTACTATTGTAACGTGATTAGCCCGTTTAGTGAAGTGTTTAAATCCTACACGAGGTAGGTCGTGGTTTTTAACCTCAGTTGGGCTAGAGGTGTTTTCCACGTAAAAATCCTGTGTCCATTATTTTCGCATTCAATTTTGTTGGATTTTCGCTTCTGCTTATCTCAGAAACAACCTGTGCGAACAGGGTCTAAGACTGTTTGTCAGCAACTTGCGAAAATCGGACACCACAATTCACCCCCCTCTTGTGGTTGTGTACTCTCTAATTCAACAAGTGGTATCAGAGCAGGTTCTCCTTTGAAAAGCTAACACCTTTGAGAGATCCTTGAAGATGAGTACTCCACAAGGCATGCTTGAAGGTCAATCCATAACTCGTCCACCATACTTTAATGGCCAACACTATAGTTGGTGGAAGAATAGGATGGAAAACTACATCCAAGCCGAGGACTATGAGTTGTGGATGCTCATCAAGCATGGACCACTCATCCCTAAGAAAACAACTGAAGATGGAAAGTCAATCCCCAAGGAGCCTAAGGAGTTCAATGCTGAAGATTACAAGATGATGGAGAAGAATGCCAAGGCCAAGAAACTCCTATATTTTGGCCTAGGTCCTGATGAATATACTCGCATATCTGAATGTGAGTCGGCCAAAGAAATCTGGGATGCTTTGCAAGTAGCTCACGAAGGGACCAATCAAGTAAAGCAATCCCGGATTGAATTGCTTATGAAAAAGTATAAGCTGTTCGAGATGGGTGATCGGGAAAGTGTGATGGACATGTACACTCGCTTCACTCACATAACGAATGAGTTGAAATCCTTGGGAAAATCCTTCACCACTGAAGAATTGGTAAGGAAGATCCTAAGAATTTTACCTCATTCTTGGGAAGCGAAAGTAACGGCCATCCAAGAAGCTAAGGACATGAACAAGATCACCCTAGATGAGCTGATTGGCAACCTCCAAACATATGAACTTAGGAAATATTCTCAACAGAAAGATGAGACAAAGAGAGAACGAGGTCTTGCACTAAAGGCCTTAGAAGATGATTCTGATTCTGAGGAGGAGGAGATTGCCATGATGACTCAAAAATTTAAGAAGTTCTTCAAGAAAGTCAAAGAAAACATCAAAAGGAAGGACTTCGGCAAAGCCAGGAACACCCCTTGGGAACAGTTCACTGGGTGTTTCAAGTGTGGTAAGCTGGACCACATTGTGAGAAACTGCCCACTGCACAGGGAAGAACAAGAACCCGAACACCCTAGAAAACAGGGGAGGAAACAGGGTGTAAGCAGCTCAGCGAAAAGATTCTCAAAAGCTATGCTCGCGGCCTGGGGAGATTCAAGTGAGGATGAGGAAGGGTCTGAAGCTGGGGAAGCTGATGTAGCACTCATGGCAAGGAGTGACACTGATTCAGATGATGGGTCAACGGATAGTCTGACTCAACTCAAGAACAAGGTACGTGGTCTAAATAAATCAACTCTTGAGAAATTAGTGTACAATATAATGGATATATGTGCTGAATTAAAAGGGGATGTTCGAGATTTAGAACTTGAAAATGAAACCCTTAAATTAGAAAAGCTTGAAGTTGACAAAGAGACTCTTGCCTTGCATGAAAACATCAATGTGCTTAAAGAAACTCTACTCATGAAAGAAGAGACTTGTTCCACTAAACTGACTGAGCTAGAAAAAGAATCTCTTGACTTAAAAGGTAAGGTCGAGTCTTTGCTGGAAGAAAACAAAAACTTGCTTGAAAAAATAAAACACTTAGAATCGGACCTTGCCACAAACAAGCTCTGGAACAGGTCCTCAAGGGCGTTGGAATGGTTAAACACTCATCATAGTCAAAATAGAAGAGGACTAGGTTTTGTGCCTAAGATGACCTACCCAGTGAATAACAAATATGTGGGATTACCTGAAAATATTGTTTGTTTTCATTGTGGTAAAACGGGGCATTATCGATATGCTTGTCCTATAAGAAAGTATGCCATTAAAAAGAACTCAGTGCATGTAAAACAAATGTGGGTTAGGAAAGATGAGATTTACACGTCTAAAGGAATGGGACCCAAGTGGATCTGGGTTCCCAAAACTAACCCTTGATTTGTTTTGCAGGCTGAAGTGAGAGAGAACAACCCAGCAAACAACCCAGCAAACAGTGCAGGAAACAGTCTAGGGAACAGGCAGCTGTGGTATGTTGACAGTGGGTGTTCGAGGCATATGACTGGTGAAAAATCCAATTTTCTCTCACTTACAGCATCACAAGGAGGGAGTGTAGCATTTGGAAACGACAAATCTAGGACAATTGTCGGTATAGGTAAGATAGGTGAGTCACTCTCCCATTCAATTGACAATGTTTATTTTGTGGATGGTTTAAAACACAACTTGCTAAGTGTGTCCCAACTGTGTGACAAAGACAACCTAGTAGTGTTCTCTCCAACACGTTGCTTGGTTGTAAACATGAACACAGGAGATGTTGTGTTGAGGGGGAAGCGACACAAAAATGTTTATAAAGTGTGTATTTCTACTCTTCCCCAAAATAATTTGACTTGTTTGAGTGCCTTAAAAGATGATGTTATGCTTTGGCACAAAAGACTAGGTCATGCAAGCCACTCTCTTTTGAACAAACTTGTAACCAAAGATTTAGTAGTTGGCTTACCTTCCATCAAATTTAATGATGACAAGGTATGTGATACATGTGCCAAAGGCAAACAAGTCAAAAATTCATTTAAGTCTAAAAAGTGTATAAGCACTACTCGACCCCTTGAATTAATACATATGGATTTATGTGGTCCAATGAGGATCATGAGTCGAGTGCTTGTGATAGTGGATGACTACTCTCGTTTCACTTGGACTTTGTTTTTGGCTTCTAAAGATGAAACTTTTGAAAAATTTCTTGCTTCCATTAAAAAGACTGAAAAGAGGGTAGGACACTCTTTGGTATGCATAAGGTCTGACCATGGTACAGAATTTGATCTTTATTGACTATTGACATGAGCATGGTGTTGATCATAATTTTTCAGCTCCAAGAACACCCCAACAGAATGGGGTGGTAGAGCGCAAAAATCGTACTCTAGAGGACATGACTAGAACAATGCTTGTTGCTAGTGGTCTTTCTAGAAATTTTTGGGCTGAAGCTTTAAACACATCATGTTACATTATAAATAGATGCATGATTAGACCTGTTCTTAACGAAACTCCTTATGAGATCTTCAAAGGAAGAAAACCAAATATTTTGCATTTGAGAGTTTTTGGGTGTAAATGTTTTGTGCATAATAATGGAAAGGATGCCTTAGGGAAATTTGATCCAAGGAGTGACGAGGCAATATTCCTCGATTACTCCTCACATAGTAAGGCATACAAAGTGTTTAATAAGAGAACCTTATGTGTTGAAGAAAGTGTGCATGTGCTTTTTGATGAAACTAACTCTCTAAGTGAGAATGATGCACAGGAGGAAGACCTCGAACTAGGTCTTGTTAAAAAAGACATGCTGCTTCAAGATGAACCAGGTAAGGATCAACCTGAGAGATCAAGGCCTGAAGCTGTTCTTCAGGAAGGTAGGCAGGGTGTGAACCAAACAGGGGGAAACAGGGTGGAACCCTATTCGGGACAACAACCGAACCCTTCTGAGATAATTTCAGGAACAGGCTCCCAAACAGGCTTGGGAACAGGACCTAAACTTGTTTTGCCAAGTATTCCAGCTAGGATGGAGAGCATATCTGTGAACCCACTTTCACCACGATCATGGAAATACCAAAGTTCACATCCTTTTGATCAAATTTTGTCTGATATTAATGCAGGAGTTCAAACTAGATCTAGGCTTAAAAATTTTTGTGCTTTCTATGCTTTTCTCTCAAAAATTAAGCCTAAGAATATTAATGAAGCTCTTGCAGATTCAGATTGGGTCACAGCCATGCAAGAAGAACTCCATTAGTTCGAAAGAAACAAGGTATGGCACCTTGTGCCACGGCCAAAGGATAGAACAATCATTGGAACCAAGTGGGTGTTCCGTAACAAGCTAGATGAGTGCGGAACAATCACTAGGAACAAGGCCTGGCTGGTGGTTCAAGGCTACAACCAAGAAGAGGGAATTGATTATGAAGAGACTTTTGCACCTGTTGCAAGGATGGAAGCCATTCGAATCTTGATAGCCTTTGCAGCCTACATAGAGATCAAGTTATATCAAATGGATGTTAAAAGTGCGTTTCTAAATGGGCACCTTAAAGAGGAAGTGTATGTCAAACAACCCCCCGGTTTTGAAAGTGATGAATTTCCTAACCATGTTTTCAAACTTGACAAGGCCCTTTATGGTTTAAAACAAGCTCCTAGAGCTTGGTATGAGCGGTTGTCAAGCTTTTTATTGGAAAATAATTTTGCAAGAGGCAAGGTAGACAATACCTTGTTTCCAAAATCTAAGGGGGAACATTTGTTGATTGTCCAAGTATATGTCGATGACATCATATTTGGTGCAACTCATCATGAATTGTGCAATGAATTTTCAAAATTGATGAGGAGTGAGTTTGAAATGAGCATGATGGGTGAGCTTAATTTCTTTTTAGGCTTGCAAATCAAGCAAACTTCAAACGGCACCATGATCCATCAACAAAAGTATATTAAGGAATTACTTAAGCGTTTTGGGATGGAGTCAGCCAAGCCCATTGATACTCCCATCTCTCCTTCAACTAGGTTGGTAATGGGTGATGGTAGTCCCTCAGTTGAGGAGAAATCCTATAGGGGCATGATAGGGTCACTCTTATATCTAACTGCTAGTAGACCTGACATTGTTTTTAGTGTTGGTCTATGTGCACGTTTTCAGTCAAACCCTAAAGAAACTCATCTAAAGGCTGTTAAAAGGATTTTTAGGTACTTAAGACATACACCTGATCTAGCCTTATGGTATCCTAAAGGTTGCAACTTTGATCTTGTTGGATATGCTGATGCTGATTACGCAGGTTTCTTGGTTGATAGGAAAAGCACCTCAGGTATGGCTCACTTTCTTGGACCTTGTTTGGTATCTTGGGCAACTAAGAAACAACTCTCTGTTGCCTTGTCCACAGCAGAAGCTGAGTATGTGGTAGCTGCATCTTGTTGTGCTCAGTTATTATGGATAAGACAACAACTCAAGGACTTTTGTGTTGACATAGGATGCATTCCTATTTATTGTGACAATACAAGTGCAATTAACATTGCCAAAAATCCATGTCAACACAAAAGAACAAAACATATTGACATTCGTCATCATTTCTTGAGAGACAATGTTGAAAAGGGAGTGATCTCAATGAATTTTTGTGCCACTGAAAATCAAATTGCTGATATATTCACAAAGGCATTGAGTAGAGAACAATTTGAAAGGAATAGACTTGAACTAGGCTTAATTAGAACAACCTGACCAACCTGTTCTCTCTCCCTGTTTGCAAAATCTAAAAGTGACGGGTACAACATGTTAAATTTTTATTTGCAATCAACTTGTGTGCTATGTTTAGCATATGTGAGGTTTGCAACTTGCTGACACTCGTTGAGGTCTAATAAGATTGCCCTTATTGTCCAATGTTACCAAGCAAGTAACCTCAAGAACAAGTATCAGGAATAGGTACGCCTCTTGTTTGTCAAATGTGTGCAACAAATTGAAAACTGCTAATCTCTTCCCGAGGCGTGCGCAATAAATGCTAAAGTCCGTTATAAAAACGGGCAAAATCTTTTAAAGATTTTGCACGTCTCTCTCTCCCTATAAAGCTCTTGCTTAATCTCTCACCTCCACCGAAACTCTCTTGCTTTGAAACTCTGTTCAAGAAACCCTAATCTCTATCCTTCCTCTAAAAAATGGCGTTCCCCATTAGCTTCGAGAGCTCCTTGACCTTGACCCAGGGCAACCAGACACAGGGCACAGCCTTGCAAACAGCCACAGCCCTGTTTGCACCTACACAATTTCTGACGGCCCTCATGGAAGGTAAAAATACTGAACCTCCTCGACCCATTGCCTATAAACCTTTTGGGTTTTTGAAAAGTATCGACCTTAGAACAGTGAATTTGAAATTGGAAGACATCCCGTACAAATTTGGGTGGGAATTGATTTTGTTTGGTGAAACGGGCACATGTCAACCCCAAGAACTTGTTGGGGCATCTGAAAGAGAAATTGGGGCTTTAGATGAACTCTTTCTGATTGTCCATGGGTTAGATGACATCAATTCGTTTGGGCTGTTTCCTGAGCAGGAAACAGGGTCAGAAACAGGGCCTGAAGTTTTTAGGGATGACCTAGGGGAGGATTTGTCAAAAGAAGAAGGGGGAAGTAGTGGTCAAATGGAGGAGTCCCCTGTTAAGCCTGCACAAGCCACACCGGTAACACAAACTGGTGAGAAACGCAAAAGGTACAAAATTATGGCTAGGCGTGCTAGAGTACCAAGAACACGACCACTATCAAGGCCTAAAAGCGGCCAGACTGAAGCGCCCTCAAAAAGTGAACCCCCTATCAAACCAAAACCACAAATTCCCTCTTCGGCCAAACCCACAAACAGACCCACAAGAAAATCAGCCCGAATAGCTTTTCACTCCACTCCTCGTCCTGCCAAACAGTCAGCCCCTGTTGTTGAGGAGATTGATTCCTCCTCTGAGCCTTCATCAGATAGCGACACTGAGAACACTGCCTTCAAACAGGGCACGCCCGTGTTCTCAGAGTCCTCAGAGGATAAGCCTCTTCCTATACTAAAACCATCACCCCTCAAAACTCCCAAGAGAAAAGCCTCCCTCAAACATGCCTCCACCCAAGACCCTCCTACTGAGCCCCAACCTAAACGAGCCAAGAAATCTACCCCGTCTGCAATCTCAGCCAAACTGACCCAATTGATTCAGAGACGGGTTGTCAGGGGCAAAATTATAAAGGTCAAATATTTTGAGGAACAGGGACTGGGGGTGTTTCTGCACAAGCTGCATGCACAGGGGTTGTATGAGTTGTTTACAAACACCCAGCTGGGGTGTTCTGTACATGAGTTGGCTGAGTTCTATGCCAACTGCACTGTCACTGAAGGAGTGGTGACAAGTATTGTTAATGGGAAGCAGCTTCGCTTTGATGCGAAGATATTAGGGGACATTCTGGGGATTCCCTCCACAGGCTTTGATATATATGTGAGGGAAGACAAGACTATTCTAGGGACAGCCAGGCTGCTGGAACTCGCCCAGAAATTTAGCCAACAACCAAGCCTGCAAACACCCAAGTCTGTGAAGAAAGGGGACATGACATCGCTCCATCAATTGCTATTTTGGTTTATCATCAAGAATGTCATCCCCAGAGGCCAGGGTCGCAATCTTGCTGATGCCATGGATCAGTGTTTGATGGATCTGATGGACACGAAAGTGCAAATTAACCTTCCTGCCCTCATGATTCGACATATTGCAAGAATTGCAAACACCTCTAGGGAACATGAACTGGGATACGACTTCTTTCTGACTAGTGTGTTTGAGCACTTTGGGGTGACACTGCAGAAGAAGGTGGGCGCTCAGTTCATTGATGAGATCGGGAGTAACACCCTTATGGGGTGTGGGTATCCTTTGATTGAAGGGTCTACCTCAGAACAGGGGACCAGAACACCCCGTCCTCCTGTTCCTGGCAGTTCCTCAACCAAGCTTGAGGCTGCTTTGGAAGAAAACTCTCGCTTCAGTACTGAGCTTAACGTTGTAAAGGCTGCCCTGGACGAGGAAAAGGCTCTCAATGCAAAACGCCATGAAGATCTCCTCGCCCTTCTCTCTTCACTTTCAGCAAAATTTTCTCCTTCTGTTCCTTGAACACCCCTCATGAGCTGTTCCCATCTGTTGTTCTCATAGCCTATTCTCACTTCTCTTGGTGAATCAGTTTGTACTCTGTTGCACTCGTTTCGTGAATGACAGGTTATCTTGTTTTTTGATTGGCTTTGCCTTGCTTGCTTTTTGTTGTGAATTGCTTGTGTGTGACTAGGATGGCCAATCTCATTACCGTACCAAAACACTTGAGTGTATCGCCTGTTGACTTTCCTCCATTTCCCAAGTGGTGGTGATAGCAAACACCCTCTGTTTGACTGTTCGCCCCTACTTTTTAATGATGCCAAAAGGGGGAAGATAGGTTGACCAATATTGTTTTAGTTTTGCCATGGACGACTTAAATTTCTTACACTCTTTCGATACTGACTGCTTCATGTGAATTGTCGGTCCTATAAATAATTGGCACTAATCACTTCAATTGTCCTTGAAAGTCAATATGGTCACTTGGTTTGTCATCATCAAAAAGGGGGAATTTGTTAGAATGTATAAGGTTTTGATGATAACAAATCCAGGTGTTGTAGTAGTTGTTGTTGTTCCAAACAGGCTTTACCAACAGGGTCTTACTGCTGTTCTTCAATATATTAAAACTGCTTGACTAATGGTTTATCAAGAACAGGTACTCAAGTTAGCGATGTAAAAACAACCATGAGAAACAGGCTCTGTAAGGTGTTTTGAAGCATATCCTGAGAAGTGTTTGAAACATAAGATATGTGCAGCTGTGACAAATAGGTTCCGTGCGGTGTTTGAAGCATATTCTGTGAAGTGTTTGCAGCAAAGTCGTTCTACAAGATGACTAGTGGTTACAACAAGATGTCTTGATCTGATTTGGTTTTATATTTTTAGACTCTTGTTAATATGCCAATTAGAAAGTTTTAATTTACCACTCACTGGAAACGGTTTTGCTTTTCGGAAAATATTTCGAATCACCCTTCAGAACAACCCTGGAAATAGGGCGATCAGGGTGTTTCCCAAATAAGCTGCAAAAAACTGCTTTGCACGATTTTTATCTTTTGGATTTTGAGCAGCTTTTTCAAAGATTTGTAAGAAAAATTTTTCTATGGAGTATCTTATTCTTTACCCTAAAAAACGGTTATCAAAAATCTTAAGGGATTTACAAAATCTTTTTGAATAAAAAGAATATCCAAATTTTTGGCAAGTGGATAAGGTAGTTGAGAAAAACATGGGCTAGCTGCTGAAGAACACCGCCTTATGCACGCGGTTCAGGAAGTGTTTTCAGCTCATGTCACCTTACCCCTTATAGCTAAAAGATTCTATTTTCTCTAGGATTTTAGTTTCCAAAAATTTTAGAAATAGTTTTTCCATCCTTGTGGGTAAAGGACTCTGTATTCTTCAGATTTTTTAGTTTCCAAAAATTTGATGAATTGTTTTCCAAGCACTATAAAAGGCGGCTTCTTACAATCTTGGAGACATCGGTTTTCAAAGAGAAAAAAAATCTGAGTTCATGAGCTAAAACGTTTGAAAAGAAAACCGAGCCTTGTGAGTGAATTAATTGAGCTTTCAAAGTTGGCATACTAGGACTTCATTGTACCCTATATTAGCTTAGTTGAGAAGCATTGTAATAGGGTGTTTTTTCTTTACATTCTTCTTTCACAAGAGTGAGTAGAGTGTGTGTCCAAATCAAGGGATTTTGGACGTGGGGTAACTTGTCTTAGGGAAGACAGGTTACGTGTGTTACAAGTTGTAACAAGGTGTGTTACTATTGTAACGTGATTAGCCCGTTTAGTGAAGTGTTTAAATCCTACACGAGGTAGGTCGTGGTTTTTAACCTCAGTTGGGCTAGAGGTGTTTTCCACGTAAAAATCCTGTGTCCATTATTTCCGCATTCAATTTTGTTGGATTTTCGCTTCTGCTTATCTCAGAAACAACCTGTGCGAACAGGGTCTAAGACTGTTTGTCAGCTACTCGCGAAAATCGGACACCACAATTCACCCCCCCTCTTGTGGTTGTGTACTCTCTAATTCAACATATATTCTTACCTTGGTGCTTCCATCCCAAGTTGTTCCTATCGACATGTATTATTGGTTCGTGTTACAGGTGACTTAAATCCTTGGTATGTTCTGTGATTGATTCTACGTGATGCCAATGTGATTTCAAATGCCACTTCATGCTCCGTCATTGTCAATGTGACATAGTACGATGTTTCCACTGCTTAAGTGCGATGTGGCAGCTTCTTGATCAATTGATTTCACCTTAGAATGATTTGGGTTCTTCATGCCTTTTAACGAACGTGACAGGTCTTGAATACATTGCCATTAATGAAATGCTTAAAAGTCAGCTGGGATTGATGTAAGAACATAGGAATGTCAGTCATATATGCTTTTATTTTGTGAATTGCTCGCCATATGTGCCTTAGCCTGTTTCATGTTACATCTAACTCTTAGGCTTAAGAACGCTGAATTGCTGATACTATGCAATACTATGTGATGCTATTGTACTTAAATGATGCTATGTGGTGCCATGTGACGTTCTTATTATTCTAATGTGTTATAGGAATCTCTAAGTCAACCATTGTGATCCCAAAAGTGACCTGAATTCGTGTTTTAGAATGAGACTACTAGTATATAACCTTGAGATGTCATTGTCCCGATTGTCATACCTTTAGATGCCCACTTATAGATGCGTATGCATAGAATTATTGTTTGCCATGTGAACTGAGTCTAGATTATAGAAAATCTATGATCATTTTCAAAACAAACTCAATATGGTTTCCATGCCAATTCATTTTCCCCTCTTCAGTACGATTTGCCCTCGGCACCTTAATAGAGTGAGTAGACGCTTGAAGAGGATTAGCGAGGAGGAGACTGGATACCATAAGCCTTTTTCTTTCAATTTAAAAGAAGTAGTGACCGAAAAATGAAACCTTTTGGAGACCTACCATGTAGATCATGGTTTGTGTGCGTACATTCTAGGAATGACTGAACTTCATTTTAGAATTTCGAGAACGAAATTGTTCTAAGGGGGGAAGAGTGTAAGATCCGCCGTCTTTGTTTTAAGTTAACCTAGCTGTCTTACCTTCTATGTTATATAATTGATATTTTTATTAACTTTACGAGTTAAATTATTATCGATGTGCTTATGTGAACGATAATTTTATTAAAAAGAATTACTATTGTTATTATTGATTTTATTGACGTTACTTATTTATAAAATTATTGAATCGATGCTAACTTGCGTTTTTAAAATTGTTTTTTGTTTTATTTAGTCGATTCCCGAAGTTTAAGTAGGATGCCACTTGTAGGGCGTTTCGACCTGAGCTTAGACCGATCGATAACGAAAATGGGAACGGGATCTAATTAATGTGGCTTTTGGAACCAAAAAAATAAATAAATATAAAGGGGCTGCAGGCCCTTACTTTCTCAGTCAAAAAACGCACGAAGGGGGGGTTCCTTCTCCTGGACTTCCCGTCGACCCCTCCCCAGTAACCACCAAACAAGATAGAGAGAGAGAGAGAGAGAGAGAGAGAGAAAGAGAGAGAGAGAGAGGGAGGAAGGGAGGTGACGCCGGTCAGGCAATGATAGAGGCGACGTCAGCGACCGTCCGTGACATCCTTTGCGACACCACGACAGAGAAAGAGAGAGAGAGATTGAGCGAAAGAGTGAGGGAGCGAAAGCGGGTCGAGGCTAGCACGAACCACTACCGGCGGCCGTCGCAACTGAGGCCGGCGGCCAGGATGGGGTTGGACATGATGCCGATGATGAGGCACAAGCGAAGGTGGGTAAGGATCAGATTAGGCAAGGCTGATTCAAACTAGGTTGCAAAATGGGTCGAACTGGGGGTTCGATTTCGCATGGTTTGGGGCGCAACTGCAACAAGGGGTCGAATTCCTAGTTTGAAGCTTTCAAATCGAGTCCCAAAAGCCATAATCGGGTCCTCTAGCATGGAACCGAGATGGGTGTTTCTCGCCTCCTAAGCATTAGTAGCTTCGAAATTGTTTTAACCCTTAAGTTGTGATGCATGCCAGTTTAGGTTTGGTCAGATTAATTGAAATTATACACGTTCTATTTCAGCTGAATTTAGTTTAAATTGATGCATGTTAAGTTTAGTTAGTTTATGCCTGAAAGTGACTTCGAAATAACCTAACGATGCCATAAATTGACATATGTTAATTTAGTTAATCAACACCTGAAAATGGCTTCGAATCGTTATATGTTAGTTTAGTTGATTAATACTTCAAAATGGCTTTGAATCTCTATATGATAGTTTAGTTAGTTCACACTTGAAAAGTAGCTTCGAAATAATATAAGAATGCTTCGAATCGACGTTGGTTTAATTAAGTTAATTCATGCCTCAAAAGTAGTTTCGAATTAACATGTTAGCATTCAAATCGACATTGGTTTAATTAAGTTAATTCATGCCTAAAAAGTGGTTTCGACATAACATGTTAGCATTCGAATCGATGTTGGTTTAATTAAGTTAATTCATGCCTGAAAAGTAGTTTCGAATTAACATGTTAGCATTCGAATCGACGTTGGTTTAATTAAGTTAATCCATGCCTAAAAAGTAGTTTCGAATTAACATGTTAGAATTTGAATCGATGTTTGTTTAATTAAGTTAGTTCATGCTTATTTAATTGCTCCGAATTGAAACGTGAATGTTTGGAATCAACACGTGTACGCTTAGTTAATTCATGCTCGACTAATAGCTTTAAAATGAAATGAGAATACTTAGAATCGATACTTGTATAACTGGTTAATTCATACCTGAATAGTAACTTCGAAGTGATATGTGAGCACTTAGAATCAATGCTTGAATAGTTAGTTAATTCATGTCTGATTAGTAGCTTCAAATTAACATGTTAACGACTCGAATTAATCCTTGTCCATCTGGTTAAAATTATGTTTGAAAAAGATATGAAAATGGCATGTTACCTTCTGTTGTGAAATGTGAATGCAATAAGATTCATGCCTTGCGAGTTTATTTGAGTTCTTTAAGTACTTATTTCAAGTTAACGCGTCATATATATATACGTATGCTTATATATGCTGTATTGAGCTACTGGATGGTTGCTACTCGCTCAGTAAGTTTATACGTAGCCATTTCTTATGACTTTTATGATAATATGCTACGGTTATGGAATTGAAAACCGAGATGGTAGTCGGATGGTTTGAGGTAGAACTATGAGTGGTTAGAGGTTTCCTGTGGTCGGTTGCTATGTGAGGAAGGAGTCTGGGTTATGAGTAACGGCAATCGTGTGGATTGCGAGGCCATGTGTGGCTCATGTTGTTAAGTTGAATTATGAAGTGTTTGAATGGGTACATGTGTACCCCTACCCTTTCTATGTCATTAGGTTTGATTATTTGCATAAGGGTGAGTTTTGGAAAAGAAGGGTTTCATGTTTTGAAATGATAATAGTCATAATTAGTAGTGCATGATGGCCTATTTTAATTAAATCAATACAGTTTTGGGAGTGAACCCGCTTGAACGGGGGAATCCCTAAAGAGTTTTACAAAGGCGTGAGTTGCATGATAAAGGATTTCACAGTGAGAAGTAGCAAACTTATTAGCCGTTATGGCCCATACGCTTTAAATTGGCTAAGATAATATGCTTCGGACAATATGATATGAATGATGTTAGCCTAGGGGATAAGTCCTGATACTAGAAAACCCTAGAAGAACCTGACGAGGGTAATGGTTCGATATGTTATATGTAGCCGTCCCGGGAGTAAGAGCTTAAGCGTGAGCGTTAGGTCTCACTATGGGATTGAGAATAGATCTCACCCATTCAGCACCCTGTAATGATCTTATGCCAGACGTATTTTCCTAATAAGCGAAGAAAAGCAATCGACATTACGCCATTTCAAGTATTTCAGAAAGAAAGTTTTTATGGGCCATTAAGAGGCCAGATGAATGAAATGTGAAAAGCTTATAAGGGTCAATATGCGATCGTTATGAAAAAGATCTCTTTTAAAGAATATAAGCCTCAAGAGGCTAAGAAAAGAGTTTTTATGAGCTTTAAGAGGCTAAATAAGGTGTTTTCAGTAAAAGGAAAGAAAGCTTCCTGTGTATAACTTGTGCATATCATGTGAATGAGATCTAAGTAAAGTATGCTGATGAAAATAAAGCATTATGTGCATATTCCAAGTATAACTTATGACTGAGATGCTAAGTAAGATACGATTATGAAAAAGAAAGCCTTATGAGCATATTTCATGCATAACCTATGAATGAGATTTGAATGAGACTTGAAATGTGTGTGTGCCTTATGCATATGATATGAATGAAATGCCAAGAAAAGTATGATTATCAAAAAAGATAACCTTATGTGCACATCGTATGAATGAGGTTTCATGCATAGCTTGGATGGAATGCTAAGTCATTATGTTTATGAAAAAGAAAGATCCCTATGCTTAAGCTATGAAAGAAAGTTTCTGTACTTAGCCCTCGATGCTTTCTTATGTGTTTAAGTGCTTGTTAGTTAAGGAATTCAGAAGCCTAAAAATGAGTCTGAACGGCTAAAATGAAGTTTATGAATAATGATCCTTCCTTGAGGATTTATGAATGCCTAATATGATAATAAAGTATGAATACATGATATGTGACTATTATGAGTATTATTTCCTGCAATGGTTTTGGTTTTAAGGGGTCGGGGAACACTCACTGAGTGTGTGGTTGCTCATCTCACTACTCTTTCCCGTTTTTCCCTAAGTTTTCTTTATGATAGGAAGAAGTTGAGTCAGCTATGCCAAAATGAAAGTTACCCTTACTTAAAGGGAGTCAAGTGTGCCCATGGTGAAGTAGTCTCGCCGCTTGATGATGTTATAGAATGTATTATTAGTTGTAAATGTATGTAAACCAAGTATTCTAGTTCATGTAATGCATATGGTATAAAGGTCGCTCTGTATGACCGTATGAGCCAACCATCTAATTAGTTAGATGTCTTCTTGATCAAAGTTAGTTATGTTTTGGAATGCAAACCCCAATACTCCGGTTGTGTGAACCATTGAGTTGTATCTTTCATTTCTTCTTTATTAATGAACTATATTGTTTGAGTACTTCGAGCGAGTTACTCATTGAGTTATGAACTCCGGCGCGTAGCCGTTGAGCTTATTTTAAAATGTTGGACGCTTTCGTTGATTGTAGGGGTTTGTTGTAAGGCTTTTAGCCTGGAAACGGTCAGTTTTAAGGGGAAACTCTATCCATTTCACCCCAAAAATTAGGTAGAAAGTATGAAAACATAACGCTCCTGGCCGTAGGGGCTGGGGGTGTTACAACTGGGCCTCGTTTCTGCTTAAGAAATGTAGTTATAGGCTAATGCAGTCAGCAAACAACTTTTACTCCTATGATTTGTAACTTTATAGAAATTGATTAATAAAAAGGGCATCCATGATTCAGACAATTCTATATAAGATAAGTTACACTAAAATGATTTGAAAACCAAATAAGTTAGGGTCATTAAATTCGAAGTGAAACAAGTTGGAGCAACAGAACAAAATAAAATAATTGAGGTGATAATGAAAAGATTTTAATGGATATAGATGAAATATGGGTTTTTGATGTTTCTAAAATGAAAAAATAGAAGGTTTAATGCCAAGAGGGTTGTTGTGAGGTTCAGGATTGCTCATATAACCTTAGCTTGTGTCATTAACCTCTTCACTTCTCCAATTTCATTTCAATGCCGATTTAACTCAGTTTTTCCAACCCAAGTAAGCTTCTATACAAAATAAAAGTTTTTGAACTCACTAAGCTTCGTAATTTCTTTCCACTATCCATAATTATTTAGAGACTCCGGATAATATTTTCGAATGCCATGATTTCTTTCTTTCCTCATATTACCATTCGAAGGTCTACTTTAGAAAATCCATATCTTTCACCCCCGAACTCCAATTGAGCTATAAAACCCTAATATGAAAAGTTTAGGAAGTCCTACAATACTTTCATTCATAGTGCCAAACCTAATTACCACAACACAGCCCCTAAAATTGAGTTGAAATATAACTGTGCATAGCTCAGATCTGTCCCATGCAATCTTAGCAAAATGGCTACAACTATTTTCCCACAACTCGGAATGAAGTGATTCAAAAGGCATTTGAAAGATAACTCATGGATCTATCTACCCACCAAAAATCATAATTTTTCAATTGGCCAAGCAGTACACCCCTGTTTCAAGTCTGTTCATAGCCCTACTGTTCTTGTTTTTCCCTTCTTTTCACATGATTCCTCATCTAAAATCACTCCTTAAAATCATTTAACAAAGCCTTGTTCCTTATCATCAACCTTACAAAGCCAAATTACTCAAATTTACTCCATAATCATCTACATCAAATTTTTATTTCTTCTCTTTTTCAAAATCACTCAAAATACATCCATAAGCTTACTATTCATATAAATGGGCAAAATGACCTTTTATAATCAATTGGAAAAATTTCCATAATCCACCCCTTTATACAAGACCACCTCAAGTTATTTCCTATGTTGGACAACACATCCAAGATTCATTTCTTTATCCAATTATACATAAATAATATGCTTGATTCAAAAATTCACCTTAATCATGCATGATTTTGAAACCCTAGATTATGTCCAACACAAACTTACATCTCACCACCATAATATATTTAATAAGATCACTCACAACCTTTAAATTCATTTTTCATTCCAAGATCACAACAATTAGATAAACACCTCGAGCTTACGCCTTCTTGATGCAAACCTCCTTGATCAAGTTCAAACGCAACACCACAATATCCAACATCTCCAACAATAACAAAATTTGCATGCTAGCATTTATTTTGATCATAAGAACATAAATCAGAACTAAAATAATCACAAAAACCAAAAAATGAATCAAGGTGGAGTTAGAGTTTACCTTACTTCAAGCTTGAATATAAGAAGATGGAGGTGGTGTTTGGTGGTGGTACAAGTTGGGGTTGGTAGTTGGTGGTGTTAGGGGTGGGGGCTAGTGGCCGGAGGTGGCCCTGGCTAGTGGCAGAATGTGGTAATAGCCACTAGAACTCAGCCACATAGCAGTAGTAACATGAGGTGGAGGAAGAAAGGAGAAAGAAAGTGTGACTAGACTAGCATGACTTTTTTCTTTTGAACTTATCTCAATAGCTTGGCTGATATTTAAGCACCAAAAGTAGTTTTTTGCTAATTATAATTTAATACAAATGATGGTGATTAACTTAATTTAAGCACACCAAAATTTTGGGCCAAAATTGAACCCAAAATGAATCGGGCCGCAAATCAGGACCAAATGAATTGGGCCAAACTTAATGAATTTGAGCTCAAATTTTTGCATGGTTAAAAATTAAAATTTTGTAACATTATAAAAAATAATTAATCACCTAATCATATTTACCGGAACTTAATATCGATTCATCCAAAATTGTTATGGTAAATGAAACTCGAATTGCAAAGTATGGCCCAAAATGAATTCTCTCAACCGGGATGATTAAATGAGATAAATAAATATGAAAAATTAATAATATGGCTTAATTCAATAAATAAACATGATTTAGGGTTAGACTATTACAACTTTGTACCAAAAAAACATCTTTTAATAAAGAAAGAATTGGATATAGTTACTTTAACAAAAAGAAAAGTTATGACAATCTCTTTGTTTCACACAAAAAGGATGTTAGAATAGGTAATTATTGTGCTGAAATCGGTCATATTACATATTCATATCCACATAAAAAATCTATTTCAAGGATTGTCCAAATATGGGTTCCAAAAGGAATCAGGCTACCTAATATGGTAGCTAATGATTTTGAATCCAGATATAAGGTCAAAACCGGAAGAAAGGTTTGAATTTTTTACCTTGATGGCGAATGTTCAAGACACATAAGTGAAAATGCTTCTCTATTAATTGAAATTAAAAAGAAGGGAGACGGAAGTATCACTTTGGGTGATAAAGGCATAAGTAAAATAATTGGCATTAGAAAAATTGATAAAGATCCCTCCAATTCCATTGATAATGTCTATCTTGTTGATAATTTAAAATTTAATCTTTTAAGTATATCTCAACATTTTAATAAGGGAAATTGCGTGACATTCAGCTCAATATATTGCATGGTTAAAAATAAAAAATTATGAAAAATCACTCTTTATGATCCTAGAATTGAAAATGTATATGCAATTGGCATTGATAACATTCCATCACAGCATAAGGATAACTAGTAATGACATCACAGATTATGACATGCAAGCATGCATACAATTAAAAAATTAGCTAAAAATGAGTTAGTATGAGGACTTCCAAAGTGCAATGTTGAATATGATCATTTGTGTGATGCTTATGCTAAAGGAAAAGAAGTACGGAGCACATTTAAGTTAAAGAATAGCATTAGCGAATCTAGAACATAAGAACTCCTCCATATGGACTTATGTGGCCCCACACCAATACACAGCTGAGGTCATAGCAAATATATTCTTGTAATTGTTGATGATTATTTTCGATTCACATGGGTCTTTTTCTTAAAATAAAAGGCCAAAGCCTTTAAAGAATTTTCAAGACTTTTCAAACAATTATAATTTTATAAAAATTGACCAATTGTATTTATAAGAAGTGATCATGGTAGATAATTTGATCATAAAGAATTTATCGAATACTATAGTAATCATGGAATTACTCACAACTTTTCAGCAGCACATACACTACAACAGAATGGTGTGGTTGAAAGAAAAAATCGCACTTTAGAAGATATGACTCCTACTATGATGTGTGAAAGTGGTGTCCCTCAAAATTTTTGGGCTGAAGCAGTAAACACCACCAATTATGTCCTAAATCGGTGTGTAATTCGACCATTTTTAGAAAGGCCACCTTATGAAAAGGTCATTGACCTAATATTTCTTACTTTCAACCTTTTGCATGTAAATGTTTCATTCATAACAATGACAAAAATAACCTAGGAAACTTTGATGCTAGAAGTGACAAAGGAATAGTTGTGGGATATTCTATGCATAGCAAGGCATATAGGATTTATAATAAACGTACTAGAAATATGGAAGAAAGTATTCATGTAATTTTTGATGAATCAAACGATAGTAAGTTAAGTGGTCCCACAGTACAATATCTTAACCTGAACAATCATAGTGGTGATGAGGAAGAAAAGGCAAGAGAAGTAAGTGCCCCTAAAGGTAACCCCCAAGAGCAACCTCTCAATCAAAATCAGGAAGAAGAAATTCCATCTCAAGAAGAGGATCAACCTAACAATTTTAGAAGTTCTTTTATCGAAAATCAGGAAGAGGTAACTCAAGAGCCCCAAAGAAGTTGTGAATATAAATCATATCATCCAATGGATAATCTCTTGACAGACATATCTATCAGGGAAAGAACTCATTCATCTTTGCATAATTTGGTGCCTTCCTTGCATCTGTAACTCACATAGTCTAAATAGTCACCTAGATGCTCTTAGTGACTCAAATTGGATAAATACCATGCAAGATGAGCTAAATCAATTTGAAAGAACTTGTTGTCTTAAAATACCGCAAGTGCGTAGTGCCAATCGTAGTTGGCAATGGCAAGTACGGGTCGTATTCCTCAAGGAACTTGGTTCTGATCATCAGATTAACTTCAACACTCAATTTAGGTGGAAATAGATTCAGGTTGATGAAAACTAAATACTACTAAAACTGTTTAATTTAATAATAAAAGGGATCCTAAATTGGGATTTACCACACTATTATGCTCTTTGGATTATAAACCAGATAATGTGAATCTGCCCATTTGAATAACTGAATTGGAATAGTTATAAGTTAAAGTACATCTATGCCTTCTCTCGAAGATCATTAAACTGGCTAAACAATCCTAGCTATCTATTTTCATGAGACTAGAATCAACAAAAGCGCAAGATTTAGTAACTTACGTTTCTCGAATTGAAACCTTAACTATTTCTCATGTTAAGGATCTCAATTGCTGCCAAAGTGGCTCTAGGTAGAGGACTTAACTTTTATTAATCTCCTAAACCCAAATTAAGAAACATGAATATATCCCTCTCAAGTCATTCATCGAACACGTGGCACACTAAGTGGGTATTCTGTCACAAAAATGGAAATTCATTCACAATAACCTAGATCATGATTCCAAATCGCATAAGTGGGGCTAACCCCATTCTAGGATAGGGGATTTAGCTGCTAAACATCATAACAACCACAATCACAAATAAGGAACTGAAAACCATGATGAAAGACGCAAACTTCGATGGAGATTACGAAGAGAAAGGAAAACAAACATACTTCAATAAATTTGCAATGACAAATTCAAAATCACCACTAAGAATCAAACTCTCAAATTGAGTCTAGACTAGTGCATGAGGTGCCTAGCAAAAACCTAAGAATCGCTCTCTAGTGCGCTCTCAAATTTTTGATACTAGCCTACCAAAAAACTGCCTCGCAAAAGAGTTAAGTCGTGGAAATAAGAAGTGGCACGGTTGTGCCATCTAGCATAGGGTACCCATGCCAGATCTCTAGTTGTGATATGCTGGAGTCCTGGTGTGGCACGCTCATGCCCATGGCGCGGGATACCCATGCAAATCACTGCCTTCCACCAAACTCCTTCTGTGACTTGAAACTCATCTCCTTGGGCCTCCTTTCTACCAACATCAACAAATCTCTCATTTTCTCAGCAGAAACTCCTGAAAATACAAAGAACCGTTGCATGAGCGCAAGTTAGACTAAAGAAGGCCAATTTGACGCTTTTCTCATTAAGATTAAACATGAAAACAATAGGAAAAATGGTCAATCTAAGGGCTAAAATGATATTAAGATAGAGGTTTATCAACTCCCCTATGCTTATCCCTTGCTTGTCCTCAAGCACGGTCATCAAACAAGAATCAATGGGGAGAGGTTCACCTCAGAATTCCAACCTCCTCAAGCAAGCAGTGATAAGCAAATCAGTAGGTAAGTTAATTCATAACCAAGGTACTCGACCAAGGCAAAATTTTTGTTTCCTAAAACATGTGTTCCAAAACAGATCGAAAGATCATATGGCTATAATGCAAGAATAGACACCCTATATTGAATCACTAGACATGTCATGCCTCCCCCTAGCAATTGGTGAGATAGACAAGCCTATAGATCCTCACTCATAGGGGTAAAGGGGAACACTTCTCTCATGTGTTTAGGGGTAAATAATATTCCACTCACAAATGCCCTCAATGCAAACAAACTATCATATGCTTAGCAAAACTCTCGACACTCCATCACTAAAGATGAAGTACACAAATGCCAAATATGAGAACTTTTTAGGGGTTGTAATGGGGCTGAGGTGAAGGGTAAGGAGGGAGTTATTTTGGGAGAATAGAGCTAAGTAGCCAAGTAGCTAAGAGCAATAGCATCCACACCAAACCATCAAATGACCATCAATAATATTCCCGCAAAAGATAGTTGGAAAGGGGTTGAAACAACTTATTGAGGTTCCCTATGCCAAACACTAATTCCCGCATTATTCCAGTGATTTGTTTCATTTTTCTCATCATTTTTTTGGTTTTTTTCCTAACATCTCCCCCTTTTTTTCAAGAACGAGGGAGAATGGTAAGGGTCAAGTGAAGTTCCAACTCCTAATACAAAGAGGTCAAACAAGGATCACAACCAGTTATAAACCCACAAAATGCACCAACAAGCAAATCCCTAAAGCATCCTACTTAGAACAATGCGTTGCTTCACTAGTTGGCTTAGGATGGGATAAATCATTTTAGGCCGAGGGATAAATAGATGATGGTGAAGCAAATGAAAGGAAAGACACAAAAAGGGGTAGCAAAAAGGGCATAGTTCCATGTGGTGGCTTTTTGACTCATGTAGTTCATAAAACGACTGAAAGCCTCAATCATATTAGCACTGTGTACGAGTTAAATGTGATTTCTAGAAGAGTTACGCTAAGTTCTAGAGATGCAAGCACTAGAGGGTTAGATAGTCATAAAAGAAGGTTTAAGACTATATGGAATGAATAGTCATTACGGCTTAAAAAGTCTCACCATTATTTAACCACAGTCTTAAAGCTAGCTCAAAAGATTGGCCAACTGCCAAGGCTCAACGGTTCATGTCACAACAATTCTCAGGGGAAAATACACAAACGCATAGCCACATAATCCAAACATTTTTCTCAATTCAATTCTCAAGATTTAGCCCAATCAAGCATTTGGTTCATGAATTACCACAACCATCAATTCAACTTATCATTCCTTGAATGTTATCATAGAAGGGGTTTTCACAAACTTCTTTTGTTTTTTTTTTTTCAAAGCACTATACCTACCTAGGTGATCAGCATGCAGATAAATGAAGAGAAGGGCTGGAAGAATTACCTTGCAATCTTGTAAGGCCCAATTCAACACGTTTACATTCAAGACCAGTGGTTAGGAATAACATATATACAATACATCCCTACCTATATGCATCCTCCTCCATGCTTTCCTAAACAGAAAGAAAAACTAAAACTACTACAACCTTGATTCTAGTTTTATGAAAATAGATAACTAGGATTGCTTAACCAGCCTAATGACCTTTGAGAGAAGGCGTAGATCTGCTTTAACTTATAACCATTCCAATTCAGTTACCTGTGTGGGCAGATTTGCATGATCTGGTTTATAATCAAAATATCATAATAGTGTGGGGAATCCTAATCTAGGACCTTTGTTATTATTGAATTAGACAATTACATTAATCCTTCGCAGATTAGAACAGCTACTTAGCATAAATCAACTTAAGTGGATTTTTACCTAAATAGAGTATTGTAAGTTAATTTGGTGATTGAAAATAAGTTCCCTGTGGACACGACCAGTACTTACCGGTCGCTAGCTACAGCTATGCCCTGCACTTGCAGTAACAATTTAAGCCGATAGTCACTTTACATTGTGATAATCAATTTGACATTACAAATTGTGAAAAGTCTACTTATCTATAAAAGGACCAAACTCATTGAGATTAAATGCCATTGCACTCAAGACGAGGTTCTTGAAAAGTCTCTTATCATCATGTTAGGGACATTTTTACTAAAGTTCTACCTTCTAGTCACCCAAGGAACCTATATCCAAGTTGAAAGTCATTGATCTCAACCCTTCATCAATAATTCCCAACTTGAGTAGAGCATTAGCAATATTGATTCCTCAATAGAACCTCCTACCTAATTTAGAATAGTTCAACAGAAAAGTACTGACAAAATGTATGCCACAAACTTTTCCAATCTAGAACTGCTGCTCAGAGTCTGAGAGGCCATTAATGATATCCTTATCATTATGTTGAGAGTCCTGCTCATCAGAGTCTATGTTAGCTAACAAGAGAATCTCGGTATTTGTCCCTCAAGGAGCTTCTAGACCTTCTTTAAGTTCACTCTCTGTTCGTTGCTTTGCAATTTTGGTTATGACCTCAACACAGTAAGTAAGTGTTGCATGCTAGTTTGTCATATTTTACATGCCTCTATCGCCTAATTTTAGCTCGTATAATAATATAATCTTTAGAATTTTTGCTTGTTTAATTTACTTTTGTAGATAATAAGTTCAATGGAGTAAGTGTAGCGAAAAGAGCAAGAAAAGGAACAAAAGAAGAAAACAAGGCAACGGGCGACGGGCGGTCTATCGACTGCACGATGGCCGTCGCACCAGCCATCAGCCCAGCCAGGGGCTGGCGATGGCCTGGCCATCTGTAGCATGACAGGCTGTTAGCTAACCCAGCTTCCCGGCCTCCCACTCCTCTTTCTTGGCCCACTTCGATTCCTATAAAAGGTTTTGTCTTCAGGCATTTTCGGGGGGTTCTTTTGTTGGGATTGTTAGGCTAGGTTTTTAGGTAAGTTTAAGCCAATAAAAATTTCATTAGGTAGATTAGATTAGGGGATTAGATTGTAATTTTCGGATATTTGGATTCAAGCTTGTGAATTTTAGGTCTTCATTCAACAATTCTCAAGTCGAACCTTTCTCGTCTCTCTTTCTCTTTGTATTTCATACTTTGTTCTTGCTTCTTTTATTTAAGCATGTTTAGATTGTATTTAGTTTAAATATTTAGTTTTTATCATTAATCCATGTTTTATTAGCTTGCTATATTAGCTTCGTTTTATTCTTCTTCTTCTGTAGTTCATGTTTGTTCTTATATTTCCTAGTTTAGGTGTAGTTAGATTTTATGGTTTCTTCGTTGATGATTAATGGTTACTTTTGTTGGCTTGGATTGTGATTAGCCTTTTGATGGCTAACTAGTCTTATATTAGGACTGACCACACCCAAGTTGCGCGTAGAACTTAGAGTTTTCTCTCATACCTACCAAGTGTTTCATGAAAGGCTTAAGGAAACTTTCATATATATTTTTAGGCAATTGACTTATGTCGAGAGGTGAGGTCAATTAGCTAGTGTGGGAGATGGGATGGCCAGGATTTGGACATGAAAATAGTCCTGATTCTAGTTAGGCCTAAGGGTTGCTAATTTGATGGCCTAATTACGCTAATCCCATGAAAATAGGTGGTTAGACTAATTAAGCTATAGCTCATGACCCTTGAGAGAGGGCCTCGATGGTTTTCGATGGTGTAACTGACTGCCTCCAGTTTTCTAAATAGTTTGGATAGGTTAGGACTCCTCTCGATTAGTTGGTCCCTTTATTGGTCAAATCATGGCTATAAGCCTCTTTTCTTGTGTTTATTAGCTTAATTTAGCTTGCCTTTATTTCCTTCTCACATAGCCTAAACTTAATAAGAAAAATTCGAGTTTTAAAATTTATATCCCCAATGCAAGGTCCATTGTCGAGTACTTGGGGTGTCATCCACAAGGAGTTGGGTTTCAAGTACCGGGATTCGCTCAAATGTTCAATCTAGGCCAAGTGAAATGGAAAGAAAGGCAAACCAAATTAAGCTAATGAACATAAGAAAAGAGGCTTGGGGTCATGATTTGACCAATTGACGGACCAACTAATCAAGACGAGTCCTCCCTCAAGGGTCATGAGCTAGCCTAATTAGTCTAGCCACCTATTTTCATGGGGTTAACCTAATTAAACCCCCAAATTACCAATCCTCGGACCTAGCCAAGATTGGGACTATTTTAATGTCCAAATCCCGGCTATCCCCTCTCCCACACTAGCAAATTGACCTCACCTCTCAACATAACTCAATTGCTCAAAAATATAGATGGAAGCTCCCACAAGTATTTCATCAAAAACTTTGCAGTCGAGGAAGCTCTAAGTTCCAAGCATAAATTAGATTGTGGTTAAGCCTAATGCAGGACTAGTTAGCCATCAAAGGGCTAATCACAATCCAAGCCAACAAAACTAACCGTTAACCATCAACAAAGAAACCATAAAATCTAACTACACCTAAACTAGTAAATATAAGAACAACACGAACTAGAGAAGAAAGAGAATGAAACTAATCTAATCTACCAAGCTAATAAAAGATGGAAAGATGGATTAACAATAAAAACTAAACATTTAAAATAAAAACAATCTAAACATGCTCAAATAAAAGAAGCAAGAACAAAGTATGAAATAGAAAGAGAAACTAATCCCCTGATCTAATCTCTCTAATGGAGTTTCTATTGGCTAAAACTAACCCAAAACCCTAGCCTAACAATCGCCAAAAAAGAAAACCCTCGAAAGTCCCGAAGACAAAGCATTTTATAGGAGTTGAAGTGGGTCGACAAAAAGGACTGGGAGGCCAGGGAACTGGGCTGGCCAATGGCCGTCGCCTAGCGGATGGCTTGTCATGTTGTTGACGGCCAGGCCATCACCAGCCCCTGGCTAGACTTATGGCTAGTGGTAGCGATCGTCGTGCAGCCAACAGGCCGCTCATTGCCCGTTGCCTTGTTTTTTTCTTTTATTCCTTTTTTTGCTCCTTTTCTCAGCACTTGCTTCGTTGAACTTATTACCTACAAAAGTAAATAAAACAAGTAAAAATTCTAAAGATTATATTATTATATGAGCTAAAATTAGGCGATAGAGGCATGCAAAATACGACAAATTAGCGTCCAACAAATATCCCAAACTTATCTTTTGCTCGTCTTCGACCAAAACGAAGGAAAAACTAACCTAAGAACCTAACTTACTTTCATAGGAATTACGGTTGCATTTAGCATGTGCAATAAACCCTTTAAACCCCTTGGTTCTCCCAAGAGGACGAGTGAAGTCTTGTAAGGGTTCGTATAAGATACACCCACAAAATCTTTGAAATATTTTTGGATTTTTTTTTCAAAAGCAAATCATATACACATGGCAAAGGGGAAAAGATGCACCCATCTAAATCGATTCTATCACCCTAACAACCTAGCTACTAAGCCATATACAAGCAAAACATACATTCACGGCACACATAGGCTATAAATGCATCCCAACTCTCATTTTTCACCCCACGTTACACAATGACATGATTTGCACAACTTGGTGGCCACTCTCAATGCTAGGCCAAAATCGGTTAAAAGGTCATCTCCACTTGGCTTATGACTCCGTTTATTTTTTGGTCATTTCTTTTTTCTTTCTTTTCTTCTTTTTTTTCCGTTTTTCCCCTTATGCTCCTTCGCATGGGTGGGTAGTTCTTGTCTTATTAGGCCTTGAACTCCCGGAGGAACAACTTCGCACATAATTGAGCTTTTTCCCTATTTAGGGGTTTTATTTGGATGTGCAAAGGACTTATTTAAGCCCAGATACAGGTACCGGAGTTGAGCACTTTTCTCATATTTTTTTCTTTTTCTCATAATGAAGCTAAAATTGGAAGCCAATTAACCAAATAGAATGCCCCCAAACCCAAATTTCAACAACTAACACCAAAAGTCAATGATTAAGTCTACAAGATAGGCAAAAACTATACATATGAAATGAGGTTATTATGGGAGACCGGAGATCACATTGTAGATATGTGTTCCATCATGCATATTGAACCTATAGATAGGCTAGCAACCAAGCTATCAAAGATCAAAAGCCAGTCACAACGGCGCAAAAGGTCCCCCAAAGCCAAAAAGAAAAATTATATAAAAATTAAAAACTTTTACAAAAAAATGCATAAAAGGGTATATGACTTCCCATCCCACATCTAAATCTCACAATCTCCTCATTGGGAGCTGAAGAGTCACATCAACAACAAAAATGCACAAAAACACTAAACCTACACACATATACACAAGCTGACACACTGCCCCAAAAACACAATTGCACTCAATTAACAACAAGACCATAAATATATACAAGACCAACCCCACAAAAAATGAATACGTACAAATCCAACAACACCACCAATAACAAAACACAATTACGAACAAAAGGCACAAAAAAGTGATCATAGCCATCAATTGGCTACACAACATCCCAAATTTCACCTCAAAATGATCACCAATAAAAACATAACCCAATATCCACAACTAAAGCAAAAGAAAAAGAAAGAAAACAAAAAGAAGGGAGAAGATTTAGAACGATTCTACCAGGTTGGGTACTGATTGTGCCCAAACTACGCCTCTCGAAGATGGTGCTATAGAGGTTCGAAGAGCATCAGCCACTCCTCCTCGTCTCTCAGGATGTGGGTTATCACTCGGATGCAGTCAACGCTCTCAGAAGCTTATCATGTGCCCTTACATGCATCTCAAAGTGGTGTGAATAAGAGAACACTAATAAGATCATAGCAAAGAAAGTTAGTGTTCTCTTACACTTATTAAATGCCGTAGAAAAATCAAAAGAATAGCGAAAGAAAGTAGTCCACTCAATTTTCCTAGGCTTGCCCCCTAGGTATACACAATAAGGTTAAAGGAGGGATTGTACCCTTTAATATCACCTAGGGACCCATAAAGGGCATGCAAATGAGAGGGGGTGATGAGAAGGAAGGAGGATGAAATGGAGACTAAATCAAGTGACTCGGTGTAAATGGGGTTGATACACTCAATGCTAGGAGCGACACAAACCCTCACATCATCACTAATAATACTCTTTAAAAGAAGGTTCTAACAATGCAATATGGCTTGACTAATTAAGCGAATCATCCTCTACATAACTAGCATCACCCCTAAGAGACTCACCCATCTATAGCCCCATGCACTGAGCTGAAGAGAGGGGAGAAAAAAGTAAGCGCAAGACACCCTCAGTAGTGTCTCTAGGTGTGCTAGATAAGGATGAAGCGATGAATGGTAAAGACATTAAGGGAGGATCAATCACTTCCTCTAGGCTGGTCAATGGTGAATTAACCATAAAATCAGGCTCTGAGGGAAGGTAGACTTATAATCATCACAAAGACTAACCTCAAATCTAGGAGAAGATGGACTAGGGTCGGTCTCATACAATAGGCCATATTCCCTCATCTTACCAACAAAACACTCATGTTGCTCATTTCTTGTTTCTATTATGACATTAACTGTAGCATAGCATGCATTGGAAACATCATAATAGGACAAGAATTCGCATCATGGTCAACAGATTGATAATAAGAACACACAAGAGAAGAATAAGCGTATAAATCAGAGGAATTGGGAGAAGGGCACACAAAACTCACTAGCATTCTCATGGTGCCATTGATACCAAGCCAAAGACTCAAACAAGTCCCACATATCATCAACATCTAAAGGGCACAAACCACCACAACACATGAACTCAAAGGTGGCTCGAGTCTCATGTGTCATCCCCTCAAGCATAACATTGCATATTTTTCATTTTTCATACGTGAAATACACATATTGAGCACGATAATCATTCATTCTAGACAAGTATTGCCAAAAAGATTCATGCTCAAATTAAGGTAAATGGAAATAGCGATTTTGATTTTTTTATATTTTTTATTTTTTAAATTTATTTTTTGGATTTTCTAAAGGCCCAGACTCGAATAGTCAAGTAAACCCTAGCATTGAAAAGCGCCAACTCCCCGGCAACGACTCCAAAAACTTGATAGCAAGAATTCGAGTTTCAAAATTTATAACCCCAAGTGCTAGGTTTATCGTCGAGTACTCAGGGTGTCATCCACAAGGAGTTGGGTTTCAAGTAATGGGATTCGCTCAAATGTTCAATTTAGGCCAATAGAAAGGGAAAGAAAGGAAAACTAAATTAAGCTAATGGACACAAGAAAAGAGGCTTAGGGTAATGATTTGATCAATTAACGGATCAACTAATCAAGACGAGCTTAACCTATGCAAACTGGTCAGAAAACTACAGATGGACAGTTGCACCATTGAAAACCACTCAAGCCCTCTTTCAAGGGTCATGAGCTAGCCTAATTATTCTAGCTACCTATTTTCATGGGGTTAACCTAATTAAGCCCTCAAATTACCAACCTTGGAACCTAGCTAGGATCGGGACTATTTTCATGTCCAAATCCCAGCCATCCCCTCTCCCACACTAGCTAACTGACCTCACTTCTCGGCATAAGTCAATTGTCCAAAAATGTAGATGGAAGCTCTCTCAAGCATTTCATCGAACACTTGGCGAGCATGAGAGGAAACTCTAAGTTCTAATCATAAATTTAGGTGTGGTTAGGCCTAATACAAGACTAGTTAACCATCAAAGGGCTAATCATAATCCAATCCAATAAAATTAACCATTAATAATCAACAAAGAAACCATAAAATCTAACTACACCTAAACTAGCAAATATAAGAACAAACATCGACTAGAGACGAAAGAGAATAAAACTAATCTAATCTACCAAGCTAATAAAAGATGGATTAATCATAAAAGCTAAATATTTAAACTAAATACAATCTAAAAATGCTCACATAAAAGAAGTAAGAACAAATTATGAAATAGAAATAGAAAGAGAGAAGAGAAAACTTAGGCTTGAGAATTATCTGCACTTTCCTAGAGAGGATTAAGTCGTTGATGATGATGAGGCAGAGTATGATGATGATG
>JAKOGI010001267.1:260000-270565 GCA_029747015.1 Carnegiea gigantea | reverse complement strand
ATGGGGGGAAGCGGTGGCTACCTTTATTAAATTTTAGTTAAGGTAATTTAGAGTAATTAGCATAATTTTAGATTCAGATCGCTACAACGAAGGAGCAGTGCCCACTATACGATATATATTTAAAGTAGAGCATGGAAAACCCCTTGCTATTAATAAAATGAAGAGCCGTCAGTTGGCTAGGGTTAGGAATTATTATCTTAGGCCCACTCCTTCTGATATGTGATATGAGGAGAGAGAAAAGATTGCACGGCTTCCCAAATTGATGGCAGTTCTATCTGTGCTTGAAATATAGATGGGAATGATGAAGATGAAATACTATCTATGCTCCAAGAAATGGTTATGGCAGCAACCGCCTATAAAAAGCATCAGCATTAGTTCCTGATTTCTCAGGGCAATTAAAAAATTGGTGGGATAATCATGTATCTCAAGAAGGCAATATTTATATCCTTAATCATACTACAAGAACCAGAGTGGAAGATGGTACAGAAGCAGATGTCTACGACAATTATGAATTGCTTATCCATACCATCACACTCCATTTTTTGGGCAGCCCAACCCGTTCTTATTAGTGTTAGGTGTCCAATCTCAAGTGATTATAGATCGTATAAAGATGTCTACCTTATGAACATTCTGAAAGGAGAAGATGCATCACAAAACTTTTGGAAAGAAAGATTTTTTGTTAGACTTCAAACCTCTTTGGAGAAGGAGTTCTAGCAAAACTTCGTCAGCATTTTAGATGCGATGATATTCCTTTCCATGCCTTAACCTTTGGATAAATATTTGGAGCTCTTAAGAGTGAAGGATTAATCCTTTGCAATGAACTCAAACTTCATGCCAAATATGGGTCAGTAAGGGCCCAGTCTAGAAAAGAGATGGGAACTTTTTGTGAAGCATATGGTATCACAAAAATTAAGGTACCTTCTTGTAGAATTAAGAAGGCCAAGAAAACTTCCACCAAAAGGTTTCGAAAACCCTCTAGACATGTTCATACAAAACCAGATAATCCCAAAGGTTCCCAACTAAAGAAGAAGAAGTTTGCTTAGAAAAGATGGTATGTTCCAAATGTGGCAAACCACATCATAAAGCTTTTCAGTGTATAACTGGGAAGTGGATTAATGAACTTTTTGCCAATGATCCAAATTTATAAAAGAAACTTTTATCAGTGCTTGCGCATAATTCTTCCAAGGAAGAAGATTAAGACTATCTGAGCACGGATGAAGAAGGGTATTACGACACATCTCCCCTAAAATCGCTCAATGTCATCTCTAATTAATGTCAGAGAGAATTCCTATTAGGCTTAATAGGAAAAATTCCTTACATTGAAGTGAAGAGAGAGTATCTTGATAAACTTAAGGGCTATTTCTCAAAGAAGAAGATAGATCCCCGAAGATTAATTTCAAGAATCTTAGTCTGACAAAACTTTTCCAAAAAGATCCTATTCCTAACCCATTCCAACAATCACTAGCAAAGACATTCAAGTTGAGGTCAATGAGCTTAAAATTCAAGCTTGTTTCCTCAAACAAGAAATCGAACTCAAAACCAAAGACCTTTAACTTTAAACAAAACTTTTTATCTTAGATTCTCGTAAAGGAAGATCTTCCAAGGTTTTTGAAGACATCCCTAACAATCTCGAAATCCTAGACACTTAGATCCCTAACCCACAATTCATTCATACCATATCTCATATAACTTTCCAAAAATGGTACTCTGTTGTTCGACTAGTTGTCAACTATTTCTCTATCAATATTGTAGCTGTCATTGACAGTGGAGGTAATTCGATTGTATCAGATGAGGAATCGTTCCCACAAAATATTATGAAAGAACTAAAGAACATTTACGCAGTGCAAATGGAGAACCTTTAAGTATAACGTACAAGCTTAACAAAGGATATACTCAAAATAATGATTATTATTTCAAAAATGTATTTTTAATTGTTGATAATATTACTAATGATATTATTTTAGGAACCCCATTCATCACCTAGATTTATCCTTTTAAGTTAATTAATCTGGCGTTCATACAAATATTTTGGGTAAACAAATCTCTTTTAATTTCCTTATGTATGCCAACCAAAGAGATGTCTCACTATTACAATCATCTTTAATATTCAAACAGATAAACACTTTGCAAAGTAAACACAATCAAATATCTTATTTGCGTGATGAAATTTCATATCTGCGGATGGAATAACAGTTGTAAGATCCTACTATTTTTTAAAAAAAATTTAAACTTCAAACAAATTATTACAAATAAAGTAATTGTTTCCCATCCTTATGAAAAGAATTTTAATGACAAAACTATTCCTACAAAATCTGGACCTACTTAAATGAATTTTGAACTTCTTAGTCATTGCAAAAAGAAAATTCAAACTCTATTCGATAAAAAGCTTATACGGCCAAAAAAATCTCCTTAGATCTATGCTGCATTCTATCTTAATAATGCCCCCGAAAAGGAACGAGGTGCTCTTTGACCTATTATTACCTACAAACCACTAAACAAAGTCCCACGATGGATTCGCTATCCAATCCCAAGCAAAAGATATCAACTAAAGATATTATTTCTAAATTTGATATGAAATCAAGATTTTGGCAATTTCAAATTGCTAAATGTAATTTTCTTCAGGCTTAAGAATGCCCCCCACCCTTTGAGTTTCAAAAAATTATGAATAACATTTTTAATCCTTGAACATGTTTTATCATCATCTATATTGATGATGTTTTAGTTTTTTTTCCTCAAAAACTATTGAATAACATTTTAAGCATCTACAAAACTTTTTTTTTTGTGTTGCAGAGAAAAATGTTTGATTCTCTTTGCTTCAAAAATGGTTTTATTTCAAATTCAAATTAGATTTCTTGGACATGATATTTATCAAGGTAACAAAGCCCATTATAAGATCTTTAGCTTTTGCTGATAAATTTCCAAACGAAATTAAGGATAAGAAATAATTACAGAGATTTCTTGGATGCCTTAATTACGTGTTTGATTTCTTTTCAAAATTACGTTAATTATATGCCCTTTGTTCAAAAGGCTTCGAAAGAAACCAGTCTAATGAACTGAAGAACATTGTGAATTAATTAGATAAATTAAGCAAAAGGTGATTTCATTTCCATGTCTAAGTATTCCTCATCCATCTGCATCTATGATAGTTGAAACTGATACATCTAACATAGGCTAGGTATGTCAAAACAAACATTAACTGAAGATTATGAGGAATAATTAGTTAGATTCCATTTTAGACTATGGCTCTGTCCTAAACAAAATTACTCTACCATTGAAAAGGAAGTTTTGGCAATCATTCTTCGTATTTTAAAATTCAAGATGATTTATTCTACAAAAAATGCCTTCTTAGAATTCACTACAAATCTACATAAGAGATTCTTCAAAAGGATGTCAAAATTTAGTTTCTAAACAATTTTTTTCCAGATGGCAAACATTATCTTCCTTTGATCTTGTAATTGATTTTATCAAGGAAGAAAACAATCCCTTACCATATTTTCTTACAACAGAGTTTTAACAAGGAAAAAGAGTGACGAAACACCCTTGTTACAAGATCCAAGATAAGCAAACCAAAGGATAAAGGAAAAGGTATACAAAACACTGAATATTATTATCTCCAAGTTCCCGTACAAAACACCTTTTCATCCTTAGGTACTTTTCCACCTCTTCCTTACCAGTTTCAAATCACAGCCTTCAAATGAAGTTATTGTAACAATTATCCAAAAAAAGCTTTGGCAACTCTCACTACCTAAGTCATCACCCACAAAAGACCAATGATTTTATGAGTTCATACTTGCATACTCTTATTCTATTGACATTACTCACCCTTGTGACAAAATGAATCTAGATTACATTCTCTACTCCAAATGCATAATTAGAAACGTTATAGGATCTTAGCAATGGAAGAACCCTTTCGAAGAAAGAAAGTTTTCCATTACCTTTCAACAATAGGTTTACAATTATAATGACTACAAAATGATTTAGTATAGAGTCTTTCTCCATAAACCAGATATTCATTTTTTATTCTTCAATTGCCATGATAATTGCCCTACAACCTTTCCAATTTGGTTCTATTTTTTGTGGACTTGGTTCGGATGTTCGCCCTCCATTCTGCATGTAGAAGCAAAAAAAGGATGGGAATTTTGGGATAAGAATACCCCATCAATTAAGGCTTATACAGAAGAAGTCCAATTTTTTAGAACATTTAATGTTGCCTGGATTTTCAGCTAGGAATACAGGTTTCACAATTATTTGCTTAATTCATTTCCACTCTCTATGGTTCGTGTCTACAAAGTTAGCTGGTGGAAATAATATAAGACCATTTTTTGCTCTAAGGAGAATGTTAAGCATTTCCAGAAAACAAAAAACGAAGAAATTTATGCTCTAGAATTTGAAGCAAACTAAAGATTGCAAAAGAATTGTAATTGGCCCTTCTACTCCTGTCAAAAGAGAAGGTCTTCCAATACCAAAGGCTCAACAAAAATGCAAACAAAGGGACTTACACAAAAACAATGTGACCTTCTTGATGTTCTCAAAGACGAGCCAAAAACCAAGGAAAGAATATATAAAAAAATTGATGGACAAAGACTCTCACGAAGAAGAAGATGCCAATTCTACTGTCTCTTCAACTTATCCAAACCACTTACGATGGATCCTATTCTCAGGGTCCGTTTGATTTGTAATACAAAAGAACAAATAAAAAAAGAGTCCGTAGATTTTTCTGGCCAAAATAAGGCCCATTTTGCCAATAGTTTTCTTTTCTACAGGGCAACTATTTACAACAAAAGGAATCTCAGTTTATCAAAAGCATCTACTTTTGCAAAAGCAATCGAAAGTAGGATTTGACGCAAAGCAAAGCATGTGTACAATTATTACTGATAAAGACCTTACTTTCGGTAAAGTAAATGCTGACATGACAAAGCAAAATTGAATTATTAATGATCAACAATTCAGGTTTTCTACACTCTCTTTAAAGGAAACAAATTTTCATTTGAAGGCATCGGCTGCTTCTGCACTACACGAGAAAGCAAGTTAGACATAGAGAGCCTCCCTTTCCTACAATTTCAATTACAATTCTATATAAGTACCATTGATGATGACGATGATGATGATGATTTTGATTTTGATGATTATTATTATTATTATTATTATGATTTTAATTATTATTATTATTATTATTGTTGCTGCTACTACTGCTGCGACAATCACTACCACTACCACTCACCACTACTTATTATTATTATTATGCAAGTTGATGGCAAAATTAATTTCTTATTGAAGCATTGCATGCAAAATTAATTTTTCAACAAATTTTCGTCATTACCACATATTAGAAATCCAGAAATTTCATTTCGCAATCGAGGATTAATACATCAAACCTGAAATATTTTATAACAACGAAAAAAGAAAACGCCTGCAGAAATAACAACAAAACCAAATTGGCTTCTGGGATGGAAAGAAAATGAGAAGGGCATGGGGGAGGGGGGAGGTAACGAAGGCCTGTGGCAAAGAGACTGAAAGCCGTTAATATGAGTGTAATGAGAAGCAATACGGAAATACAATTGAAGGGTATCCTTTGATACAGCAACAACGGATAGCTAATGCTAAAAGTGAAACAATAATAGGTTTAACGGTTGGTAAACAATTCCCTGAACACCATTTGCTGATTTGAGAAGCTACTCTACCGAAAACCTAGGACAAGCGGAAGCAGTGCTGTAATCTTATTAAAATACTAAACACTACTCTTCCAAATGTTATTGTTGAATAAGACCTCAGCGTACTAGTTCTGTTTAAAAACCCAAAAATCCATAGAAATAGAAATTTTAAAAAAGAAGCCGTGGAAAAGCAATCCAAAAAAAATTAAACAATTATTCTTGCAGAGGATTCAACAAAATTATCCGTAGAAAAGCAAGTCGTCAGATTCTTTTAAAAATTTCTCATCCATATGGAATCATCAGCTAAGAATCACCCGAAAAAAAAAATCATTTATTCCTACGACTCATGAATGGAACTGTTTGTCGTATTCCACGGCCAATCACCGTTTGTCACCTCCTTCAACACAATGGCCCATGATAGCTCCCCAGTCTTTGGCCCAAATAATACACTTGACAAAGCATATTTCCCGACTGGTAAGAACTCAGTTTCATGCAGAACTAATACTGTCCATTATTAAATACTAATATTGAATGAACCGAGAAATGGGGCGAAAGAATGCCAACCCTACTTTCGGAATTCTAGAACAGTGAAAAAATAGTCAATATGAATAGCCCTGAAATGAGAAAAACCTACACATATCCCAAGCTGACGATACTCTTCCTCAGTTCTATGCCTACCCTTGGCGCCATAGATGGTCATGACAAAGATGTCTCCCGAGAGAAGGGCTCGAGTGCGGTGGCTTTCGTCTGAAGTCTCCGGCAATACCGGCTCACAAGCTATCAACTTTCCCCCTATCGGGAGGGCCTTGTAGCAGTTTTTCATAACTGCTTTTATTTCATCATCTGTCCATGTCGTTAACACCCACTGTACCAAGTGCACATAATAAATTGTCAAATAGTGTAATAGATTACGAATGAAAACGCCTAAACAAGGGGCAGATTGGTTGGCATAGAGGTTGACATAGAGGTCGAGTGTCAGCAATCGAGTTGAAGGAATATTGATTCAGCATGCAAAATAGATCAATATTTCATTACCATACTCAGACCAAACCAAACAATATCTAACACAAAGCAATTCAAATTTGACTTGACTGTGAATTGACCATGCTACATAAATTGAATCAACCTTGAAGTCATCAAAAATACTCCCTTTGTTCCATATTCATTGTCAAAAACATCCTTTTTTCGCTAGTCCCAAATATGGTCAAATTTACTTTTCCAAAAAAAATTATCAATGTTTTTATTGGTTGAAAATCTATTTCAATAATATGAATGCATTTAATGATTATTTTTATCCATTCTTGAAATTTAACTATGAAAATGGGACGGATGGAGTATTATACTATCAGTCACGAAATGTATCGGAATAATCAACAATCAACTTAAACAAAAATTACATATGGCATAAGCATTTGTTCTTGCTGGATTAGAATCTACTTGGTTAATAAGCAGTATATTTTGTGTGTTGATTTTTTCCCGCTTTTTTATAACCTTATTTATTGTTTATGACCATTATATTTATAAGTTAAACAACTTGTAACTATAAATATATCAATATTAATTAACAAATCATTACACATTAATTGCATAAATAATGTTGGAATCTGTCACTCTGAAATTAATATCAAAGTCAAGTAACACTTGAACTCTTATGCTAGTTATGTATTTTTTTATTTTTTGGTTATATAAGTTTTGAGTGAAAGTCAAGTTCACTTATATGATTAGCAATACTAGCATGAATCCTTATGTTCATATTGTTTATCATCAGTGATCATGCTTCTGCAGGATACGCACATTCGAGTAATCTCGTGCCTATCTAGCTAAAGAGTACAACCACTCACGAAAGGAAAACAAGTCAGGGTACGTAGTTATTTCAATGATCTATTCTGTTACTCGGAGTTCATCATAACTCATGGTCAGGTACGTTGAGTGAAAATCAGGTGCACCAGTGCAACAGACTTCTAGAGGTTGCCCAAATCTTGATGAAACTAGAAACCTACTAAGATATGCCCTTAATTTCGCACGTTCATTTTTTGAATTAACGATGTTGCAGCTTTTTAATTGTGATTTTATATAGAAGTGCCCGTTGAGTAAGAACTGATTTTTGGGTTACTCTCCCTTTATATGCTTTTCACTAATTACATGGAATGTCTTTAATTTATTTCTTAATGATTGAGCATTATTATGAGACGTTGCATTTACTGAAGATATTTGGAATTAATTTTTTTTCACATCATATTTGGCATAGGGTCTGATTAAGTAGAAGCTGAATGAGGAAGCATACAAAAAGAAACCAAGCCAAAAGGAGCTGTGCACTCTACATTTGCTGTTTGCCAGAAAGGGAAAGCGCAACGCCCCCCCCCCCCCAAAAAAAAACCCCGAAGGCGCTCTGGCATTTCAAGCAAACGTGTCGCTGTCAAGAAGGAATAAGCAAGTTTTTTCCATTTTGGTGTTCAACGGTCAGGACATTAAAATGCAGAGCACTAAGAAACAAGCTAGAAAGGAGAAAGATTTGCCTTTCACATGTTTGGCAACAGATCTCGCGCAGAATCAGAAGGCAGGCCAGAGACCTTGAATGGAATGCTGCATTGTGGAGATTAGGACAGTGTTCCATAACAGCGTTTTAACTAGCATTTGGCATTTCGACTAGATCAAAACTCTACCATTTGAATTTTCTATTGTTTGGTAAAGAAACATATCAGACCACCATAAAACTTTTGATAGAGCGTGTTCGAAACATTACAAAGGTTAATGTTTGAGGCTTGGAAGTAGAGCTTTACTTTTTCGTTCCTTCAATACCCCTCACCTTCATTTGCAACCCATACCCCTAGCATAAAAAGACTGACATCTTTCTTACCACAATGCCAGACCCTCAATCTTTCACCGTTCTCCCTCTCCCCCACTCTCTCTCTCTCTCTCTCATGCGTGATTGCAGTACCTTCAGAAAAACAGAACATGTTGATTTATACAGTAATCAGAGTTACATTGAGGGTATACTCAATTTTCATTGATTTGACATTAAATTTGATGATTTTCTATTAAATCGAGTGGGACTTTATTGTTCTTCTACAGGCAACATTTCTCTGCACTTCTGGTTTTTTTTTTTTTTTTTTTTTTTTTTTGGGGCGATTGATAGCGCCTGGAGGCAAGAATACAAGAACTCCACAGAGAGCAAATAAATCAAAAAAACAAACCAAAACACCAACTTCAGGTATCATCTCTGTAGCTTTGTCTTTGGCGTTGTTGCTCTTGTTTCTAATACTTGAGTTCTGCCTGGTGTAATTAGACATGGGTTTTGGAATCCAATTTAGATAAGTGGGTATGTAACCTCTTGAATGTAGAATGTGCGAGCCATAGGTCCCAAATTAATGTCTTTAGGTCTAATTAAAGATCTTAACTTTGGGTTGATGGTTTGTTATGGGTTTGAAGAAGGCCGAAGAATTAGGTGAGCATTAACAACAACAACAACAACAACAACAACAACAACAACAACAACAACAACAACAACATAATAATAATAATAATAATAATAATAATAGTAGCCAAAAAAATACGAATTATGTTTGTTTCCGTCACTTTATGTTTAATTTAATTGAACACATTCTTTTTTAAACAGCTAATTAAACAACTATCAGCTATCCAATCAAATACAAGCGATATCCCCTACTTAAACAGTTATCCACTACTGAAACTGCTATCTGCTACTTTTGCCGAGCATGGCCTACAAGCCAAGCTACAGCAGATCGATTAAGATGGCTTGTTGGTTCTCCAATGATCTTTCAAGCTTCAAAAAGTCTATAAATAGAAGACCTACCAGCTGAAGAAGAGAGCAGGGAACGCAATGAGAATTATTACTCTTATCATTAGGTATTTTTTGGTACTCAAAAAGTTGTACTCAAATCGTAGTATCACATACTTTTGTACATACTTGTCAGACAGAGAACAAGGAGAGATTCGTTTCTAAGCAAGTTTATTGGCCCATAAGTGTAACTTGGGTTACTCTACCCACAAATGTAACATTGGATAGAGAGAGCTCCGAAGTAGTTGTACCCTTAAAAAGTGATTTTAGCGAGACCTGGTCATAAACGTGACCTTGAGTAGGTTGGGTAATAACCCACAAAAAGCTAATGCCAATATTGAAATCCTAAAGGGGAGCCTAAGGCGAAGACGTAACACTGCTGGATAGGGTGAACTCCGTAAAAATATCGTGTGCATTGTTTTCTTTACTTTATTGCCGTAAGTCACAATCTCTTAGCACGTCTCTCTTGCTCTTGCACTTATACTTGCTCTAGTGTGACTACATTTGCTTTGTCACTGCTTTATATATTCCGCTTATATAAAGTTAAAGAGTCTCTGACATAGCCTTAAAAGATGTATCACACTTGTTGTTAGGGTCAAGTTTTAAATTGCTTAAATTATTAAGTCACCCTATTCGCCCCTTAAGGTGACTTCACCCTGGCACCAACAATGACAATCTTCTAAAAAATTACCTAGTAATAAAAAATCTAATGTTGACTAAATAAGATTCAAATGCTCACTAAAAGCTAAAGGATGCAATAATAATATCACTCAAGAAATGAGGTTTTTTTTTTTTTTTTTTTTTTTGGGGGAAGCAATGGTGAATTAGGTATTCATTCATCCTGCGAAAAGTCAATACATGCATTTAGGGACTGGACAAGAAGTCCCTAGCACTACATACATAATTGCCCCAAACTAGGGTCATCAAAAGCTTGTCTAAGCTTAATGCATAGAACTACTTGAACAAGCCTAACAGTCAAGTCTATAGACCTTTGTGTTTTCTGAAAACATATCACATTCCTCTCATCTCGTATGTAGCAGCACATAGTGTAGCCCAGCAGTTCTTCCTCAAATGGATTTATCTCTAACTCTTCTAGTAAACGAGCTGACCTCTTT